>JAQQZX010059742.1:0-12901 GCA_030068355.1 Notoglanidium maculatum | reverse complement strand
TATATACAAAGGATAGATGATTTACATCATTTTTATCCTCATTAAAATGTTCAGTGAGCCCACATGGCCTGTGGATTAAGATGGAGTCATCCTGGATTCTCATCATCATAGGATAAATATGATCAGTCAGAAGAGTGTGGTAAGAGTGCGGTATTGCTTTGCAACATTTCCACATGTCTACATTGGAGCCCAAACCATCAGCAGAATGATGCCGACAACATAACAGAGCTATCTCTTTTTCCTTTACTTTGTTACTTGTCTGTTCAAATAACTTTATTAAAAATAAATAAAAATATAACTGCATGTGGCGAGCTACAGGGTCCAAGCACACTTTGCAAATAACACTTTCAGTGGCTAGGTCTTGCCAAGTTGTATATTATGAATTAAATTTTTTAATGACAGGTCAGTGTCAGCCCTGCCAAATAACTGCCTTTTCCAAGCAATCATTGGAAATCCACTTATGAACAAGCACAAATATGCTATATAGCAAAATTGTAGCTTGTTTGGAATTACTGCTCCCATTATTTGAATGCTATAGCACTTCCTGTTAATGTCCTGAGTATGGATTTCAACTTTCTTGTGAGCCTATGCTACCAATTATTAGATTACAGCATTTTGAGAAAATTAAGTTCTACAAGGATTGGTCTGCTGTGGCCATATTGTTTACAACTCCGAACACATTTTGGTAATTGTAAGTGATAGACTCTACTGTGTATTTAGAGACCAGTTTTTTGAAGATATACCACAAACTCCAGGACTACATTGCAAAAATATGTTCAGCATATTATGAAATTTATCTCAAGTAAGCAGAGCCTGAGCATGAAGGTCCAACTTGCAAGAAACAAGTTCTCATGTTTCTATGACTTGTGGTTTGAAAGGAAAATCCAAATAATAAAAAATGGTTCCCAGTACTAAGTGAATCACAAATATAAATATGTTTGGGAAGGCATGATTGAAGGGATTTGGTGAGATGTAAGTGGGGAGTTTGTATGTGATTTGTGTGAGATATATAACAATCTTTACCAAAACTCTGAAGGTCTTCAGCATCAGGTAGAAAGTGCTGGTTAAGGCACATGAGATATATCTCCCTTGTGTCCATTTAACATTCTCCACCAGCAGCAGCAAAATGACCACACACACTCCTCCTAGAGTAGCTCTGCTGAAACAGGCCCAGAACATCTGCTGGATTCTGCCACCGTACCTGTCAGGGAGCATGGGATGAAAGAGTCCTTTATCTGATTATACATACATACACATATTGTAAATCTAAGTATGTAAGAAAGAAATTGTGATTATTTTACTGTATTCTGCATGAATGTGCAGGCACCCATACAGTATACAGGGCTGTGCAATTAATCCTTTTTAACTATAGTTTTTGTCTTTAATAATTATTTAGATATAGCTGACTGTGATTTTTAAAAAACAATTTAGCTAAAAATAGCTAATAGGATAATGGTAGATACCATTAACCGCACTGCTGTGTGAGTCACAAACTCACAAAAATATATATTTTTGCTTACATGGGCAAGGAGGGCTGGCATTATTCTCTCCTGTTAATCAGAGCAACACTAGCCAATTGTGGCCAACTGCAAACTATGAATGTATGCAGAAAAGAGCAGTCAACACTTTCCACTGAGTATGTTCAGCAGCACTGTGATGTAGCATGAGCAGCAGTTTGAAGGACGGCCGGCTTCTTATGTCTCACAGGAAGCACTCACACTCTTGATAAGTGTCACATGATAGATAAGGTATAGTTAGTTAGAGGTTGGAAATTGGCAAATGACTTTTGTACCTGCTGAGTCAGTCCAGTCTCTCTTTGGTGCAGCAATAATATTAATATAAACAGACATGTGATGAATCTGGATCTGAATTCTGCCTACCCAGAAAGGCAACGACCCCCCCCCCACCATGAAACCCTCACAAGCCACCCCATTGGCCTGATGCATCAAAGCTCTGAGCAGGTCCCAAAACAAGTCACTCAGCAAACAACCTTGCCCCTTGTACAAGGCCTGAGGTTAAATGCTTTTTGACGTGACAGGTAAACCCCTAATTTCCCTGATTGTCTCCAAGAAAAATTCTCCCCAAGGCCTGCCTCACACGTGGTCTAATGGGGTGTTTAGTCCGGTTTCTCCCTCCTGCCAAAAAACAAACACTCATTAGGTGGGGACATTCCCTTCCTACCCATGGGTGTCCACCCTTGGTTATAGCACAGTTCTTGATTCTTCATGCTTCCAAAAACAGTGTCCCCTCCCAGCACACAGCCGTGTACGCTCTCATGCTGGAGGGAGGCTTGACAAGCAGTGTTCCCACACCATTTACACAACACAACTCCTATATTTCAGTTAAAGGCTAAGGCTGTGAAAATCCACTCCTGGAGGAAACTCACACCAGGAGCTCAATGTGTTCACGGTCATTGACTGCTTAGCAATGTGCATGTACATCAGCCAAGTGGGTGATCAAAACAATAACCAGGGACTACAAATTGCCACTAAACTGTGTTTTATCTGAATTGTTTTCTTTTATATCAACAAGAGCTCTGCTTGATTTCTACTGGAGGGTATTTCCTTTTTCTTGAAATAAGGGGTAATTTGAGTGCTTCCCCTCAGTTCAATAATAACAGAGATTTTAGTCTTGATATTTTCTTGTTTCTAGATTCATGCAAAACCTTTTTCAAAATGTTGCAGGTCCATTCACCAGGACAAATAATTTAAAAGATAAAAGAAAAAAGGATGTCTTATCCCTCAAATCCCTTTGTTTTGCCTACAACAGTGTTTGTTACTAAAATTCTGTTCTTCTGTTCAGATGTGTAGAGGCGGGATTATCAGTGTTAAAGCTTTTATTCCCATAGGATCCCTCTTTAAAAAAGTCCGGAAGGTCAGAACTGTGAGCGGGACCAACAAAAATCAGCTTTTATGTAGATATCTCTGAGATATGGGTGACAGTAATGGTAACGTATTGTTTTTAATATGTGTTTTGATGACAGTGTAAAAATCATGGTGGCTCAGTGGATAGGGCTGTGGAGTAATGGTCGGGGGGTAGTGCAGCTGAATCCAGGGTACCTCCAAGCTGTCATGTAACAATTAATGTGTACCAGAAGAGACCAAAACTAGACCAATAACATCATCATTTTATTAGTCAGACTGTCATAGAAATGGACATTTCATTGATTATGCTTAAGTTACGCTTAGTGTTCAAATGATACAAAGTAATTTGCCTGATACTCTGTTTATTTAGGTTAATAATGTATGCATATAATGAAAATATATTGAAATATTGAAAGTGAATAATGGCAATAAGTACTTGTAATATATTTCATCCATAATTTAGATTTTATTTTTATTTTGTCATTATTGTCCTAGTCTTATAATAATAGGCACGCTAAAACTTACACCTGCTCATACAGTTCTTACCTCTGTTGTGAGTGAAACAGACACTCTTCAGTAAGTAGGCAGAGGCTGTGCAGTATCTCCCCCAGGCTCAGCGAGAATATGACAAGTCCTGAAGTCTCTCTCATGAACCCAGAGTCCAGCAGCCAAACCACCACCAATGCTAGACTGATCAACACCACCGCACACACCACCGGCACACGGCCCCGAGGTCTTGGAACAACATATTCTTCCGCCATCGTCATCTGAGTCTGAACAGAATTCATATCTTTCACTCCACAGTGCCATTAAGCCTCTTCAAATCCATGTTTACTTACATGTTTAAGCATCTGGAAATCCATTAATTTACTTTAATTTCAGATTAATAGTTTCGTTATACACCACCATCTGGGTCAAACTGTCAAGCAGGTTTTTCCCTCAGTGATCAAGCACTAATTTAAATATAAACAAGCCGCATATGTCCTAACCTGTTCTGCAGGTATGCAGCTGAAAGAAAAACAGCTTCTTTTTACAGCACAGATGTCAGTGGAGCAAATGGTTAGTTTGATACCCGCAGCTGTTAAACTACCGGATTACTGTTTCTTAAAGAAATGAAAAGAAAAACTCCACCCTGAAACATTTGAAATGTCTTTATATTAAATGTTTGTGATGTGCTTAATGATTCTGGCACTAACTTGTTAGTTGTGAGACTTTTTTGGTTGTCTGCTGTGCTAACATTACAAATACAAATACAAATTTCAGTGATCTAAACCATAAGAGATCAGGTTTGCTGTTATGGTTGAGTTAAGTGTGTGTTGCAATGATTTAATACTAAAATTGTGCAAATCAGTCTTCAGTCCTCGGATTTAAGAGCTATTCAGTAGTTATGCAAGAGTTATGCACAAATGGGCCAATACAACAGATGTAATGTAATCTTTTGGGCTGTCGTCTGCCTGCCTATATAAGATTACAGAGTTTTGATAGACCTGGTGTCACTGCTGACATTCAGATCACAATCACAGGTCAGTGTCAAATTTAATGTAGGTGCTCAGTATACAAACAGCATACAATCAGCAAGTGACCCAAGGCCAATGCTGTCCACTATATCTGTCACATCAGCGCTGGAGTCCACATTTGACACCATTACCCACAATTCCCTGCAGCATACATACATGGCTGCCGAAAACTACAGCTCCCAACAACATGACCACGCCCAGTCACCTGAGTACTGATCGGTCACAGGTGTTTCTCATCTACACACACAAACAAGCCTCTCATTCACTTACTGAAGCTGCGAAGTATCGCTCAGTGTACTTTTACCTGATGTTGCCAAACCATTTACTCCTGTGTGATTTCTCTGTATATGACCTAGCTCTGTTTGGATTCTGGATATTGATTTTCCGTTTGTCTCTTTAGTTTGCTGATTGTGTTACCTCTACCTGTCCCTGACCACGAGTCTGTCTACCCCTTTGGTTCTGATTGCCTGTATTATTATTGTTGTTGTTGTTATTATTATTATTATTAAACTTTTTTTTTCTACAGTTAGCTGTTAATTTTAGTTTTTTTTTTTTCAGTTTCAAGAGTGCAGGAATCATTTTTAGGCTGATATCTGTAACACAATATTTGAATGCCTCCTCTGTGATCTGCTGATTTATATCAGGGTTCTTTTTGTCTTACTGAAACTGGATGTTTGCATCACACACAGTAATATGATCTCATACCTCTCTACACAAGCATGGAGCATGATGTAACAATTTCTATCATATACAAAATGCAGTACAACTAAAATATCACGGACAAGTTCCTTCATCAAAACACTAGGGCTAGATTTTTTATTTTCACAACATTTCTTGTGTTTTTGCTGGAATTGTTGATTGTCTGCACTCTCTGTTCTTTAGCGCAGTTTGATATAGTAATAAATTGCATGATATTAATACACACACACACTCACATTGAATATATTGAATCATCCTGTGACTTAGGTAATAACAGGAATAACATATTCTGTAATTAGATAATAATAAATAACCTGTCTATGCAATGCAATTTTCCCCTTTTCTCCTGACCTAGTTAATGAGGATTAACTAGGTCAGGAGAAAAGGGGAAAATTGCATTGCATAGACAGGTTATTTATTATTATCTAATTATCTAGGATGGGAGTTTCCAATCTGAAAGAAATGTAATCTTTTTGAATATCTTTTCCCATGTTCTACCTGGTTACATATGGGATTCATCAAGGTTCTCTGGTTTCCTTCCACCTCTCAAAACACATGCCAGTAGATTATCTGGCTATGCTCAATTGGTGTAATTGAGCGTGTAATGTGTGTGTGATGCCCATGGTGAATTCCTGTCCTGAAAAAAAAAGGATCCACCATAACCCTGCTCAACCCAGGATAAAATGCTTCCTGAAGATGAATGAATGGACGAGGATAGGTACAAGTCGAGTTCAAATGAGGACTAAGACAAAAAAGTCTGTGTGTGAAAAAATCCGTTTTATGTATTTATAGTTTGCTTTTGATAACTGTGTTAGGAGTTTTTAGCTAATACTGTAATCCAGGTGTGGGATTGTACACTTTTGATTCGCTCTATTTTAGATGTCTGTTATTAAAGTTGTAAGTTCCCATGCTGACTTAATGTTTAAATACTCCTTCAAAAGGAGTTACACAAAACAGCATGGAGCAGCGGTCAGAAACGGCAACGGTTCATAAAAACATAGTGTCGATGAGGCTACCGTCCTGAGATTTCCAAATTTATCACTGTTTACAATCTTTTACTTATTGTTACATTTCAAATCTTTTAGTTAACATTAACTAATTGAAACTCCAACTAGTTTAGATTGACTTACAGGTTTGTTTGTTTTTTAAATCTTTCTTGTCGTGGGATGGTGTTTTTATAAAAAGGCGATACAGTAAGGCCCTACTGTATCGCCTTTTTATAAAAACACCATCCCACGACAAGAAAGATTTTGCCGGGGGGTGGGGGGTTCTCAAGATTTGAGCAAAAACAGCAACATTTTACATGGCATTAAATACATTAATCATTATGTGAGTTATTGCTCACATGCTGAGTTATTTGTGCTATTCTACGTTTTTGTCGGTGCCTTGGATCTTGCATCAGTCTTGAGTGGGTAGTTTTGTTCAAGGGTGAAGGGAAAAACACCTGGATAAAAAAAAAGAAATAACTGCGTAATCACCTGAACCACTACGTATATGAACCACTACAGATGTGCATAATTTGATTCCTCATGCCTGTCATCAGGATCATGCCTGCAACCATATCACTGTAGTCAACTGCTTTTATTTCCTTATTGTATTACATTTTATGAGAACATATAACACCTGTTTAAGTACATTAGTACTAACTTTTGTATAGCATGTGGTTCTGTAGCCAAATGATCCCTCACTGCGGATGTAAAGTCATTTGTTGAAGCAAGGCAGGTCCTGTAACAGGTTTCAGACAAACTATCATGTCAATGCTGATCATACAGACCATGTAACTATGGCATGTCTAAGATCTTTGAGGTTATGCATCAGGCGCAACCACGAACCTGTTTCTCTTTAGATAAGATCATGAAATTGTAGTACATGATAAATTGAGTGTTTCAGGTCTAAAATATATCACATTGAAATCAGTAAAAACATTAAAGCACTATGGAAATCTTTCTTGATGTGATTAGAATTGTGACACTGTCTAGATTTATTACAGCAGGGTAAAAACATTCAATGGAGAGACTTACCTGTAGCACTGAGTAGTCTCTATCTCTCACTCGTGCGCAGTTTCTGTTTCTTTCACGTGTTCTCGTGCTTGTTAGATTCTCTCTTCCTCTCTCACTCTCTCTCTCACACCAGCCACCTCTCTTAATCTCGTTCTCTCATTCTCTCTCAGTCTTGGTCTTCTTTTTCTCTGTGAGCTGTCCTCATGCCTTTCTCTACGCCCTCTTCTTCTGTGCCCTACCCTCATTTCCAAATTGAGCACAGCACACATTGTGATGAGGAAACTGTTCAGTTTTCAGTTTCATTTTCAGTTTGAATCATGTGACACAGTCTTCAGCATACAAGCTATTTTTTGCTCTGGTTATGTTAAGATATTGCTGTAAACACAAAGGCGTGGACAAGACCATATTGTCTTCAAAGATGATGAGCAGATGATGGGCCTGAATCTGTTTCTTATTCACTATATCAGAGATGTCATGCTCAAATTCTCATCAGCATTTTTGTAAGCCCTTATATAAGGTGTTTATTTATTTATTCATTTTTTGACATATTATCTATTCAGTTGATTAACACCAATAACCTGCACTAAAATGCCACATTTCTAGGAAAAACCAGGACTAACAGACATGATTCAGCTACATGAGCTATTATGCGTAGGTGACATACATTCACTGGAAAAAGAAAGTACACCCTCCTTCGATTCTATCGTTTGATCTATTGGCCTAAATAACAATTCATTTCTTTTTCACATGACTGTATCAAATATTTAAAGAAGGAATATATAACTATAAGAAATACATTTGGGAAGAACTCCTGTCTTCCTGTGTCTTCTCACTGTTAACATTTCTTTTCTTTTTTTTAAACATACATGTATGTGTCTGTCTGTACCAGATTTAAAAACACTGAATCAGACCCAAGACCAACATCCCAAGTGCTTCTGAATCATTTTTAGTTGTGGGTCAAGACGTGCAAAGCAGCAGATTTGAGGAGTTGATCTGAACGGCGTTTCAACCCTGAGAGCTGCGAGCCCACGTACAGTACACAGGCAGTCACCTGAATGCAAATGTTATGAGCTATGCATATCCCATAATGCAAAGCTCTGGTGTGAGTTGTAGATAGTGTGGAAATGCCAAGTACAGCAGGCTTTTGGTTTAGTACTAATATTTGGAGGTTTGAACAAAATGAGACACAGTGCACTGTAAATCCAGTAAATGTACTTGTCAAGATAGATACTGGAGCAGCTATATCATATACTGCCTTAGTCTTCTTAGCAAATGTCTTAAGCATTTAAAAAAAAAAATGCAACTTTTGTCTTAGATGTCTATTTCATGATTTCTGCATTACTGGGGCAGTTAATAAAGATAATAGATTTCAAAACATTTCCAACATATACTATATGTGACAGAAAAATATTTGCTTGTAAAGATATCTCAGGAAGCAAGAACTTTCCAGAAGAACTGTGTCCGATTCTCCAAGATGCTCAGTAAAACTTATAAAACTGCACAAACTGAGCCTACTGATGCATTTTCCACAGAAAAAGGTTATCACGCCAAATACTGCCTTTGTTTACTTCATTACTGTTTTACTGCTCTTTACATTTGATTTGCTTTATGTAAGAAACATTTAATTTAACTATTCCTTATTAGACATTTGCAGAGTACTGTATAAATGTAATTAAAGCCAGCAGATATGGGTTAGTAAGGTATGTCATACAGAGCATTATTTTTAATAGTGGGGTATTCTTCATGATTTTAGTATTCAGATTTCATTCATTTGAAAACCTTTGCATGTTTATGCAGCAACACGTCAGCGATGATGTGTTTCTGGAGCACACACTAGTAAACTGTTGTCTCAGTTCAGTGAGAGTTTGGCTGCTTATGACGTGGGCAGTCACTGGCGACGGCAGCCGTGATCTTGTACACACCGGCCGCACATTTTTAAAATGATTTGGTTCATTTTGGTGAACAACAGCAGATCATGTCTTTTGATTTCTATTTTACAGAATAATGTGCTTGAGAACGAAAGGCATCTTTTGTCTGTGTCCAGTGTGAGAAATACGCGAAAGAAAACAACAGAACATTTTTCAGGCTTTTGCAATTAAAAAGTGAACTTTTCTAAGCAGTGAGGATTCTGCCAAGAGCAGCACGAACACCGAGTCCGCTAATGTTAGTGCTAGATGCAGAATGAACTTCAAATAGGTATTAAAGTACTAGTATATAGTATTATTACTGTTATATTTTACCGTCTCATCTGCCTTTTTGATTGTTTATCATAGCAGGTTGGTTTTGCGATGATGCTGCTAAATGAGGAAATCTGATGTTTGCATGGCCAACTTACATTTACATTTATGTCATTTGGCAGATGCCCTTATCCAGAGCAACTTACATATATCCCAGTTATACAGCTGAGTAGTTGAGGGATAAGGGCCTTGCTCAAGGACCCATCAGCAATAGCTTGACAGTGCTGAGATTTGAACTCATTTGAACGTTGTAACCACTGAGCTACTATTGCCCAACTGATAATGCCCATTTATCTTGGCTATATTCAATATACAATAGTATAATAGTATATTGCAGCCTATTATTTAGCTGGCTGCTGTTGTTGTTCAGACCTGTTTGCTGTGCTAGGGGACTCAGAGATGTATGGTGGTGTTGTATCAGTAACATGCAAAAAAACCCTGAATCATTCTCTCTCTCTCTTGCTCGCTTACTCGGTCGCTGAGTAATCGTATGTGCAGTGCAGTGTTATAGTATTGAAAAAGCCATTATGCTGACAAACAGCATATTTTCGTAAAGACTTAGAGATAACACTTTCCATAAAGGTCATATTTATAATAAAGTATGACCATATTCATATCATAAAGCATTCATATGGTATTATACATATTATAATAATTATTTATGAAAATATCACTTATAACACTTTATTTATTATGGATTTTACTAGATGCATTGTAAGTAGTGTTCATAACACCATTACCAAAGAACCAAACACTCAGGGGCAGAACTTCTTCAGCATTGGTGAAATAATGTGTTATAAATACTGCTTATAATGCATTTTAACAAATTATAAATGCATTATAAACATTGTAATAAACTGCAGTGTCTTTTCAAAAATAAAGACAACAATGTGAATAATGGCTTCATAGGTCATGCTGTATATGGCCTTCTTAGAAAGGGTTGAAAATTTGTAGCATTTCAATAACCTGAATTTTTTTTATTTTAAAATGTATATGCTATAAATATGTTATTGACATGCCATTGAATACATCTCTGAAGTTGTAAACAACAACAACAAAAAAGTCTAGTTAAAAAGTTGTATCTATAGCAGCATATTAGAGACATTGGTTAAGCTGTGGTAAAGCTCATAAAGTCATAAAAATTTGAAAGTCACAAAATTTACAAGAAAAAAAAAATCACAAATTTACAAGAAGCAAAACTTGGAAAAATCAGTGTTTTTTTGTCAACCGCATAAATTCACTTTAGCAAGTTTGGATCATCGTCACACCGCAATGCTTGGCTGAGCTGATTATAGGAAATGTAATTTTTCAAATTTCAGAGACATTTTTTAATAAATATTTCAGTCTCTGTATTGGAAAGGAGATGGGAGTTAAAGCATCAGAATACTCACTAGTCCCTACAAACAGCTAAGTGCATTATGGGTAACGACGACTAAAGACCTACATCTTTCAGAAGTTCTTGGATTAGCGCTTTCAGTATTTATTCTTACCACCCAAAATTTTCTTGCATTCTTTCTTCTGTATTAGAGTTTTTATTCTGAACTTATTCTTAGCCCAGGTCCTCATGAACCAGTGTCAGAATATCTTACTGATAGAGCCTTCAAAGCACTTAGGTAAGTCTCTTTGGATAAGGGTGTCTGCCAAATACCATAAATGCAAATGTAAATGTATTCTGTGCCCTCAAAGGTCCACTGTTTCAATGTTAACATTTATATGGTGAGATTTCATCAGCATTAGATATTCCACACTGTGCTTTCTGACATGCAGCTCTGGATGTATTAATTATTTGATTTGACACTATACTTTGATTGAAGTTGTGCCACTCAGTGTTTTTAAGTATGTCGCATTTCCATGTTTCCATGTTGCCGAGTCCATTATCATCTGAGACTCAGGTTATTGGCTCAAATGATGTTCCTTGGCTCTGAGACAAAGATGAATGAAAGATAGGAAATGTTACGCACTTAAATTCTTTCCGATCCATTTAGTTTTCATATGTTTATTCTGATGTAATAGACCAGAACTGGCTTCGGCCCAAAGGAAAGAGAATATCAGCCAATGTCTTACATTTTTCTAAACAAACGTTTTCTTGTAAAGTCTCGTTATTCAGCTAGGTGAGTGCGCAGGAAGAGAGCTAGCAGGGTAGTGGCCCATATGTAAACAAAAACAATGAATTGGACCCTCAGGATCCTCTTTAATGTCCTCTTTAATGATTCGGTTACGCTTTTGATATGATTATAGCATGAAGACACTGAATTTCAGATTAAGTACATGTCTCTGATGAAGACAGAGTGCTTGAAGCAATTAAATTAAGCCCTTAAAAAACAATGACTCAGAAGGGAAAAGCAGTAACAACCGACCACTTTGAAATAACTTAATCTAAGTGACACAAAACGAAACCCGGTTTGTTCTTTTCGTTTCTTATTATTCTGTTTTTCTACTTTATGATCTGCTCTTTATGATTTCATACCAAAGCGAAGTGTGTCACAGTAATCTAACATTAAGTCACATCTGCACAGAAGAATGTATGATAGTATAGTAGTATATATAGTAGTTGTAAGAGTGAATAGTATCATATCTGGTCATATCAAAAATAACATCTCATTCTTCCAGACCACCAGGACAGGTTTTACAAACCAAATATACTGCTAATGCTGTGATGCAATATTCTCAAGGAATTGTGCATGTATTTTTTATTATAGTAGTAAAGAACAGAGTGCAGGTAATTTTAGACTGCGTCTGGGAGTGTTTATGGCATATATTGTGTTGCACTGTGCTGACTCACTGATCTTCTACTCGTTATTTCCCAGAAGTGCCTCGTTTGTGTCCTACCGTATGTGGGATGTGCCTTTTGAAATGATATTTTAAAGTCACCCAAACTTACTTGGAAGACCATACAATGTTGTCAATAATAAATAATAAATTGTTAAACTTGGCAAGTACATAAAAGAGTCAGTAAATAATTATTTGTCTATGTCAGCTACAGAGGGAAATCTATATCCATTTCTTTGTCTTTTTTTTTTTCCGGGCAGCGTTTTTGTTTTAAGCCATTCCATTCAGGAAAGCCCAGAAATTCTGATCTTTTTAGGGTTTTAGAGATTTAAGTCAATCATCAATTTTATTCCATTTTCACATCACCTAGGAGAAACCTGAAGGACTTGCTTCTTGATAGAACGACTATCGTGCCCTGAACGTTCCAATTTCTGACTTGAAAGCATTCACGCATTTTGGTTACAGATAAAAGTTCAGGTTTAACCTAGCATTAGCATGTAGCCATGTTCACTTACAAACATTACATTAAATATTAGCACAACACCTTTCTAATCATTAACAGAACCGAAAGCAAAGGTGCAGTTTATCAGCTGTGATTCATATAAACTGAAAAATGGAAAATATATTTCATATACACTACCGGTCAAAAGTTTGGGGTCACCTTCTAATTCAATTATTTCTTTATTTTTATTACTTTAAAAGTGACTGGATAATGATGGACTGTTGTTTCTCTTTACGTAGTTGAGAGGTTGTTGACATAAAAGGTTATTAGTGGAATTTCTTTCCTTCTTAATGCATTTGAGAGCAACAGTAAA
>JAQQZX010059721.1:0-12903 GCA_030068355.1 Notoglanidium maculatum | reverse complement strand
CAATCTCCTTAGATGTTTTCTTTGATTGATGCATGCCAATAATTTGACCCTTCTGAAACAGATTAGCATCTTTTCCATGACCACAGGATGTGTCTTCCGACGTGATTGTTTAAGAAATGAGAAGCTACTCACTGCATCAGTTCGGGTTAAATAACTTGCCAGCTGAAACATAATCATCTTTGCAGTAATTATCCAATGGGAGGCTCTTATCTATTTGCTTTGTTAAATGCAGGTGGTGACCTTTTTTTTGGACAGGCAGTGTATTAGCAGTGCCATAGCTTTGCAGCAGAATAGACTGTTTGTGATGCACTTTTAAAGGGTAAGAGGTTTAAAGAATCAAATTGTATATTAACAGCACATCTGAATCAAATTATCATGTGCATTAAAGCATGTCATTGGATTATCCCCCACTGAAGTAGTAGATTTAGGGAACATATAAGAGATAAGAGGCTTGGATACTGTATAAATTTAGCAACACATAATATTTACCAGGAACAGCCTATTAATTGTAGATTCTGTTGCCTTATTGCCATTTCATCCACTGTTTCATCCACTGAGGAAAATCCTATACATGATTTTTTTGCAGGGTGAGGGGAGTTTAAATTTTATTTACTATTATTATTACTATTTAGTTAATTTTAGTTATTATTTATTATTATTATTATTATTATTATTATTATTATAATTACTTATCATATGCTTGCATGCTCTTGCAGTAGGTAACCCATATAAAAACAACATTTTGTCTTATTTGCTTAAACTGTCACTATGTACTAGAACAATTCTGATGATCAGGTTGATCAAGTTAGAGAGTACAATTTTTGAAAATTATTTTAACAATAATGTAGTTAAATATGATGGTTTTATATTTAATAGTGAAAATGGACATGTAATCTCTAAAATAGATTTAAACAAATGACTTAGTATGCTATCTCAGTGCAGTGTAGCATAGCTTAGCATCATTAGTATAAAGCCATGTATTAATAGCATACACGCAAGTAAATGATCACCTGAGGATTTACTGCTTATTACTGATTATTGATTATTGTTTAGTTTGGAGTAGACGTGACGATTCACCCAATTCACAATTTGATTTGATTCACAATACTAGGTTCATGATTCAACTTTCACACGCTATTTTTAGGAGAAAAAAAGATTTTTAAAAATCTGTTTTAAAAAATGCAATATTTATTTTCCCATTGTTTTTCCACTTAAATCTTTCTTCTGTTAAATTTAAAAAATACACTTTAGTTTAATTTTCTTAGTAACCAACAATAATTATTTTCAAACCTTTTTGGAAGTTGGAGTAAAACATAATAGCCTGTTAGCTAATATATTTCAATTACTAAAAGGCAAAAAAAAGGTAATAAGAATCCTTTTCTTAATCATTCCAAACATTTGTGAAGCCTGTAGTAAACTTGACACAAAACATCTACCTCCATTTGCTTCTCTTTTATTTTGTCTTTGACAGTGTGTAAAAAAAACTAGCTTCAATTTCATGTTGAATGTTTGTAAACTTAATTGCGTATAAGTGCTTTCCCATTTTAGATCTGGCTTTTCATGCTGCAGCATTAGAGCTGTATTTCTTCCAAGTACTGTGACATCACGTGTATTGCCGCTATTGTATGTTGTTGTGCCTTCTGTTGTGTAAATAACGCAGTTACATCTCGGAAAATCTAAAAGATTAATCGTGGTTCTTTTTTTTTTCATCTATTTGAATCATCATAAATTTGTACTGTAATTTATCGATGCACAATATATTATTACATTTCTAGTTTGGCGTTAAAGTGAAATTAACAGCACAATGTTTTATCTAGATTATCTTGTTTTCATGAACATTAGCTAAAATATAATTATTAATTTCCCTCGATATCCGTGCTGTCCATCATTTTCCACCTGTGAGGTTTTTTTTTCTTTTTATCCGCAAATGCACCTTCAGTCATTTGATAAGCACCACTATTGGAGACATGAAATATTGACTCTGGTAAGCAGTGTTGTATTGGTTAGAAAGGGTGGGGAAACTATACATGCCCATGGACAGGGGAAGTCCACCAGGAAAAACGGAGTCCGAGAATAATCCAGTAAGGACCATGAACGAACAGCGAGTGACTAAACTCTTCCGTGTTTATACCAGCGAGCCGGAAGCGAGTCCGTCCGCGATGGGAACCCGGGTGGCCAAGGACGCGTTAGCGCGACTGGTCCTAGTCCGAGAGTCGCGATGCGTGACAGGATACTCTATCTAACATCGATGCCGAACTGCACTACCACTGAAAGCAGGCGAGGCTAGCATGTTGTGTGTCCCACCTCGAGTCTTTCTCAGTGCCTTCACTGCAACGCTCAGCCTCCAACTCCTCATGTCTCTGTCCCTGTTTGTTTGCCTCCCTCTCTGTACAGAAAGTGTATTCGGTGTGTAAATTGATAAGTTCATGTCCTGCTAACACAAATGGAAATGGGAATTCCCAAATTATACACTTTGCATTGATTCAAATAGGTTGCTGATTTAATGTTGTGTCTATTAGCCAGCTAACTATTTTGAAAACAGCATCAATCAATAGGCTTCAGCACTCAGTAATAACCAGTAGTTAAATTGGGCTTTGTAAGGAGGAGGAGCCCTTGTTTTTATATTAATGTCAATGGATAACATCTTCACTTTTTATATTTATATAATAACGTCTTTATTTTCATCACACTTACAATATGCCCAGTTCACCAAGGTAACACACAGCTAATCCTCCTCAACAAACAGCTAGGCAAGTACACATAATACTGCATTTTAGCTAATTCTGAACTGAATATTTGAAAACTTATCATGGAGCAGCTTTACTGAATGTTTCACTGTTATTCGTGCCTTTAGAGACTGTTACGCACGTGTGTGCACTTTATGATGTCTGATAATTGATACCAGTAACCTATAAAACTTGTTGTTAACATTGGTTTGGGTGTACAATTCACATAAAATATTTGTCTTTGTAATCTAGAGAATAACTCAAGACTTGCATGCTATTAGGTTTACTGGAAGATAAAAAAAAATCCAGGTGTGATATGATGATGAAATGGAGCTCAGCTCAGCTCAGCTCCAGCAGGGTGTGATTGGGACAGAGGAGGCTCCGGTCCAATTTAACTTCTGGTAATTAATGTTATTGACTAAGAAATAAGGAGTCACTCTAACTGCTATTTATTAATTTTTTTTCATATACTATACATTTACTATATACTCTTTGATGTTCATGGCTGTGACTCATGCTGCAGCACCTATAACTGATTTGCTTGCAGTGGCTGAGTTGTTGATGGGGGGGGGTGACAATTTGTTGGAAGGGGCAGTGTCATGTGCTGTTGCCTTATGCAGTGAACAACACGGTATATTTTTTTACTCAGACTTTTTTAATTGTATAAGGATAAGTGAGTAAACAATCCTAAAACAGTAAGCAAAGGCTGTTTTGTAAATAAAAAGGTGGGTAATCTGAGTTTACCTGCGTTTACCCTCCACTGCACCCCTGCTGGTAAGTCAGACTGTCAGGGGAATCTGTTTAGAGCACCTGCAAGAGGAAGTAATACAAAATATTCTCGTATCAATATGTCCCACCCGTACTTTCTACTGGATCTATATCTTACCATTGTCACTCATTTTGTATTACTAGTTTGTACTTCTTTACTGATCCATTCATTACTTTGTCCCTCTACTGTGGAAAAAAAATAAAGCATTATTGCTGTTGTCTGTGTCCTTCTGTTCAATCATCCATCACGTATCCTCCCATGCTATTCTCCTTTACCACTAAAGACCTCAAGGGGAACGTAACAGTTTGTCCAGGATCTGTCCTAGTTTTGTGATGCTTGATGGTGAGGTATGTTGTAGATAGGTTGTATTTGACCGGGTGTTTGGTATTGTGAAGGTTATGGTGGTAGTGTAACAGTGAGTCAAGGTCCTGCATCACCCTGAAGTGAGTTTATTTCGCAATAATGACTGGCTTTGTGTATACTCTCCCACTTATTACATGGATACTAATTTAACACAAAATATTGATTTAAAAATGATTTTGTTGATTTATATTGATTTTTGTTGAATAATGATTTTTCTTGCTTGTGCTAATGATGTGATCCATGGCAATGGTCTGTTATACAAATACGCTGAATGCTGTAATTAAGTAATGCTGTAATCAGAATCAAGTTTAAACCATGCAATAATTCGCAATAATGACCAGTACATTATCCCTTACTTTACATCCAGTCTCATAGGGGAAAAAAATTACATTTACCTTACCAACTTCTATATGATGAATGTCAGTGTCCTGACAATCACAGTGCAATGTATATCCATGTACATTATCTTAAAACCTTTGCTTTGTTGCTATGTCAGTGATGTTCATTCCTGATTTACATGATTGGCAGTTGTTTATGAGTTTTCCACATTCCACTCACAAACACAGATTCTGACAGGGAAAATAATCAGACATAAACATTAGCATACCCACTATTTTATTTAGTTGATTAAAAAGACATTACTAGTTAATTAAAAGGACATTAAACCATGATTCAATCAGCTAAAAAATTCACTGGCCTCAATTGGTTTACTTTCTTCCAATTGAGGTATACACATAGATGTTTTCTATTCTGATAGCATTATCAATAATGTTATCACTAATGAATTATTATTCATTGTTATCATTGATTAATTATTAATGGATTATTAAGCTGCATGTGAATATAGCCCTGATGGGTTAAAAGGCCTGACTAGCAGACTTCAGCCCAAAGTCCAGTCAACTTCACCAACTTTGCAAACGGACCTTACTTTCTGTAGGGAGGCAATTTTATGCTGAAACAGTGTAAGATCATATCTTGTTCTTTTCCTTTTGAGACATTTTCTGTTCTTTTCTTTTTAAGAGACATTTTCTTATTTTTTGTTCAGGTCTTTGTCCTGAATTACATAATTGTACTCTCTGATGTAATGTATGATATGGGATCATGAAAACATGAAAGCATGCAATCCTTGCTGTTTTTCTTAATCCTTTTTATGCCTTATGCCTCACGCCAACTGCTTTTCTTTACTTACGTAAATTTTTAATTTGTTTAATTATAGCCTTGGAAATGTACCATGACGTATGTACCTTTATGTATAAATATCTCCAGATTTTCAGTAGTAAATCCTGACTGAGTTCTAAACATGACCCTGTGTCTGTTTTTTCATTCTCCAAGCGTGCATTTGTCACACACACACACACACACACACGCACACACACACACGCACACACACACACACACAAACACACACACACATACACACACACACACACACACATACACAGAGAAAGAGAGAGAGAGAGAGAGAGAGAGAGAGAGAATGAATATTGCTGAGTCTGATAAAGAATTGAACCTGAAAAGAATCTTACAAACAGGAAATGGGCTGCCCTAATCTGTTGCAATAATGCCAGAAGTACACGGTTTCTTCATACGTCACTGAATCACAGATTAAAAGAGATGTCCACATACTTTCCACACACTCCAACAGGTATGTTTACACCTGTCCATTAACATAAATAGACAAGGGGGACATACATTTGTGAAATGTTTTGACCATTGGAACCAACTTTTGGTTGGAATGGAACCATCTGGATTTCTCCATTAATTACTCATAAAATGTGATCAAATCTCATTCAAGTTGAAGTCATAATAATGCACTATTATTTCTGTCTAAACTAATAACACAAAGAGCTCTTAACTGAAGACTTTGATTAATAATTCATAGCCCTGGCTGAGAATCTGAACCCTTTTATTAGTAAAACTAGTAGAATCTCTTTCGGCAGTAACAACCTCCACCAAACATTTTCTGTAGCTACTGATAGGACTTATACAGTAAGGAAGAATTTTAGAAAATTAGTTCCTACAGCCATAGGGTGAGGGTCAGTTGCATGAAAAGTCCTTTAACAGGTCAGTATCTAAAATTGGTTAAGACTGTACTCCATATACTCTATTCTAAAACATCATTTTTTCTTTTTAAACCATTCTGTTGTTCATCTGTTTATGTGTTTTGGGTCATTGTATTGTAAGTATTGTATTAAGTATTAATTTTAACACTCTAGTAGCAGTTTGCTTGTGTGTCTATTGTCATGACTATATCATGACTTAATAATAATTATCTATTATTAAGGTTTGTCTATTATCATGACTTGGATAAGATCAGACAACATTTTGTGAGACTTCCAGGTATGTTTTAAAGGACAAATTTTTGTGCAGCTGTGGATGTGAATTGGTAAGGAGGTAAGGACAGGTGCTCAGAAATCATGTATGTGCAAATTGGTGTGTTCCTTTTGTGGGTATATATAACTAATTAGCTATTGTAGTTTTATATAGCCTTTGTGGTTTTAAAGGTCCACTAAATAGGATTCAACAACTTGAATGCCCCTCCCTTACCAAGCATGTAGTAGAACTTAAGGCGGCTGTCAGGTGCCCTTAGTAAATGTCCAATTAGTTACATTCACACTTCCTTTCTTTTTCTGTGCTAAATAATAACTATGATCCTTCACTATTCAAAGTTTGGGTTCCCAAACTTGTAAACCAGCACCAACAAACACTGATTCTTCTTCCTTGTCTTACTTTCTTCTTCTTTGTTGTCCTTCTGGTGCTTCCTTCCTGATTCATGGTGCCACTTGTAAAAATTTGAAATGTAGAAAGCGCTCTCTTGAGGTTTCTCCATTCTGTGCCACTGTATCGGCACAACATGGTGGCGCCATAGAGGTGGACCCACTCTTTATGTAGACATAAATGGCTCATTCTAAGCTTATGAAAACATGACAACATACTTTTGAATTCCCTATATATATATTATGGAATATACAGAGTCAGTCAAAAAATTGTATACACACTTCAGGAAAAGAAAAATTTGTCTAAATATTTTAATACTAAATTTATTCAGACATCACGAGATTAG
Organism: Notoglanidium maculatum; assembly: GCA_030068355.1. Classification (NCBI taxonomy): domain Eukaryota; kingdom Metazoa; phylum Chordata; class Actinopteri; order Siluriformes; family Auchenoglanididae; genus Notoglanidium; species Notoglanidium maculatum. The sequence goes on along the minus strand of JAQQZX010059721.1, from coordinate 5,981 downwards.
TACAAGTTACCTTTGGCCTCTACAATTACAAAAGGTGCTCAAAGTGGTGGCCATTAGCTTCTAGACATTTATGTGTAGAAGTGTTCCTGAAGTGTGTGTATAAATTTTTTCGGTTGACTCTGTATACTCAAGTTCTGCTAATAGATCCCCTCAAAATCCTACATAGTGGACCTTTAATTTATTGTGCTATTGTAGTCGTGTTGTGAGTACAGCACTCCAATTGCTAGAGAGATTGCTAGAGGCACCCAAGCAGGCACTTACATACCAGATTTTCTGATTGGCTGTGAGAAGAGAAGCATTCTGGTTGTTGTAGTATTTGTAATGCTAACATCAGAAGCTGATGTTAGCACCTTGATCCTTGAGAAATGAATACGTGATCCTTGAGAAACGAAAACGAGAAAGAATATGTAGCACTTTGATCCTTGAGAAACGTTGTCTCGTTTCACTGTACACTGTACCACATGTATATGTTGAAATAACAATAAAAGCCACTTGAGATGACTTGATGGTTAAAACTAGAAGAGTGTATGTCCCTGAAGAAAATGCAGAATACACAGTTTAAGCAGGGTACTATTATTGCTAATGTGTGGCAAGGGTGTTGCTAGGTGGTTGCTATGGTATTCCGGATGCTTGCTTGGTGGTTGGTATGGTTTGCCCAGTGCTTGCTAAGGGTGTTGCTAGGTGGTAGCTGGGAATCCCAGGTGGTTACTAGGATGTTGTGGAAGCACAATGAATTACAGATGAAATGGATTCATGTCATATACATGCTCTGGATAGTATGACTATTTGTGAGACCTTGTTGCATGATTACACATCAGACAGTGGTGTTGGACTAAATATTGCTTCTCAGTCAAACCAATATTATGCAAGCCAATATTGCCAAGGCCAAAATCACGCATAATTGAGACATTTTATCTGTAGAACATCTGAGGTCTGAATAGCACATAACTCTGTGTACAGCCCTTTGTGTGTAAGATAGACTGCATTATTTTTGAGGAAAACAATGATATAGAGATAAAACTTGTTTGAAATGTTTTTATTGACTTGCTGAATTATCTATGAAAAGACACAATCCTCAGTCATGTAAAAACCTTAATTAAAGTAGAACATTATAGTACTGAAGAACAGAAACTTTAGAACAGAAAATATGCACAGAATCTGCATCCTTTGAGAAAAGTAAATTAATCTTTAGTAACTAGTTAAAGTTGTCATTCTGGGTGAATGAGTCCATCATTATTTTTCTAAAATAAAATTCAAGCCATTATTTTGTCACATGAACATCTGAATTTTAATAAATGAAAGTTGGTGTAATATTCCATCAGGTCACCTCTGCTGTAAATGTGTTTTGGTATGTTCCTGATTGACACCTGAATATTATAGAATGACCATGTTCAGTCGTTTGTCTTCAGGCGGAGCTTGTTGATTAAGAGAGGTTTCCCGTTCCTGTGTGAAATAAAGTCCAACAGGGTACATGTTCTGGTTGTTGTTTTGACAAATCAACAGAAAATATCATTTTAACTATTTAAATCGAAACAAATATAATCTGCTATTTGTTAATATGGGTTTTGGTATAAATATGAGCAAGAGTTGATTTGCACAAATAAGTTTTTCTATATTGTTTTTCTTGGTTATCTTAAGAAATTAGATTGCTGATAGTATGACTAAATGTATTGAAATACAGTATGTATGAAAATACTTACTAGTACACCTGACATTTCCTACCCATCTCCCTTGTGAACAAGTCTTCACAAGGGAAGGACCAGACAAAGTGTAAGACTGGTTACAGATATATCTAACAATATCATTGTGCCTATATTGATCCTTCTTAAAACCTGGATCCAGTTCTCCATTTCTAACAGGTGATGGTTCAGGGCAGTTGGCTGTCTCTGACAAACAAACACAAACACAGCATGATTTACAACTCTGTAAAGGTTTTAACCTTTTTTCTAAATAATAGTACTGAAAATATGAAAATCCATACAGTCATGGGGAAAAGAAAGTACATGCTCCTTCAATTCTACGTTTTCATCTGTCAAGGCCTAAATAACATTTGTGTGGTCCTCACTAACTTCTATAACAAACCAATAACTGCAGGTGACAACAAAAAACCCCCCAAAATATTTCAATAAGTATTCCAAAAATATGCCATCACAATTTGACGGCTCTAGAATGTTTTTAGAAGAAAAAGTGGGAGAATATTGCTAATACAAAATGTGCCATGCTGATAGACTCTTACCCAAAAAAGACTGAATGGTGTAATAAAATCAAATAATTTTTATATGTAATTGAGGGTGGAAAATGTTCTGACATGATTTATCTTAGTTTATTTTTTTTTTACTTCACAAAAACCTGCCATTTTAACAGGGGTGTGTAGACTTTTTATATCCACTGTAAATACATGGGAAAACATTCTGAGGACCAAGAATCCCAGGTCTAGTTTGCAACAGCAGGTTTTGCATATAATGAAATTATTTGGTGAGACCTAAGTTCTTCAAGAAGAATTTTCAATGTCTTGAGCCAAATAATTAGTGCAGGGATGAATTCTGACTGCACACATAATTTCACATATGATATGTTTGTTTAAAAAGCTCTTGTTAACTCTGTCAAATGCTCTAAATCTCAGTCATAAATATATGTATCATCTTTAATACTTGGTTGCAAATCCTTTGCAGACAATGACTGCCTGTACTATTTCAATTCCGCATTTAGTCAAGTACAAATGAAATACCCAGAAGGGTTCTTTTTCCATCCCTTTTACAGAGGATGCATTGGGACGTGACTTGTGTGGTCTTGGGATAGCTAAGTATCCTAGATAGTATCCTAGGTTAGTAGAAGAATTTTAAAAAAGAAAAAAAATCATTTATATCCTTCCCTAATACTTTAAAAGTAAAGTATTTTTTACCTTTGGACGGTGGTCTGTTTTGTCCATGTGTGCCATTTTTGTGCGAGGGAGATTCTTCAGTCGGAACTGTTGTATTGTTTTCTTCCTGATCAGTATTGATGGATGGCAAAGCTTTCAAAAACAAATTTTAAATGAAAAACAAAACAGGAAAGTTAGTTATATATGTTGAAAAATCAACAAAAATTATTTCTGTGCCTAACCCAGAGATGATTACTGTCCAGTCAAGTCTGAATCTTTAGTCATAATGAAGCATGAGTATATGTATATTTTGTATGTTGGTTCTCTTTAAATATAATTTTCTCTATTTAAAATAAAAGTTATTTTCTGCTGTTTAAAATTGACTGCATTTGAAATGTGTTATTTTTAAGTCTTACAAGCTCAATTGTATAACATTACTAATAGTTCAAACAAAAAAAGGACAAAAACACCAAAGCATATAAAACACAAACAATTGTGTAGTGGTGATTGTTCCATTAGTCATGTTTCCAGTAGTTTAAAGCTACACTATGTAAGATTTTGGGGGAATTTATTAGCAGAAATCTAATATAGTATTTATAAGTATGTTTTCATTAGTGTATAAATACTTGTAATTATTAAACATTGCGTTATTGTAAGCTTAAAATGAGCAATTTATATCTACATAGGGTGCGTGTCCACATCTAACGGAGATCGGCATGATGTGCCGCCACGTCACTACATAAGTCCAGAATAGACAAACCTCTAGAGAGCGCCTTCCACGTTTTTCATTTTTACAAGCAGCAGAGTGAATCCAGAAGAAAGACAGAGAAAGAAGGACAAGGAAAGGAATCAGTGTTGGCTGGCTAACATGTTTGAGGACTCAAACATTGTAAGAATGGGGGATCATACTTATTTAACACAAGAAACAGTAAGGACATTTGAATCCTCTTCAAATAAATGAAAGCATGAAGCAAAATGAGGTCAGTAAAACATGATGGCAGAAAACATGGATAAACAAAACACTGTGTGGTTTTTCCCAGATGGAAATCATTGATGAGGGACAAATTTTCAGAGTGATGCCAAAGTACAAGGAAGACATGCATCTAAACTCTTCTCTGTTTTGGCTCCTAGGTGGTGGAATGAACTTCCCCTTGATGTCCGAAGAGCTGAGTCACTGGGTGTCCTCAAACGACGACTAAAGACCTACCTCTTTCGGAAGTACTTGGACTAACACATTTATTTACGACTAAAGACCTACCTCTACCGCTACCTTTAAAGACCTCTACCTCTAAAGACTAAAGACCTACCTCTTTCGGAAGTCCTTGGACTAGCACTTATTTATTCTTCACAAAAAAAAAAAACCCTTTCTGTATTGCTTGCCAACAGTTTTTAGTGTGGTAGTATTCTTAGCCCAGGTCCTAGTGAGCCAGTATCAGAATATATCTACTTATAGAGACTTATGTCGCTCTGGATAAGGGCGTCTGGCAAATGCTGTAAATGTAAATGGACAAATTTTCAGAGTGATGCCGAAGTTTCCCATTTTGTTCTGGGTAGATAATTGCATTTAAATAATGTCAAAATATCACTGCATGTTACTGTTCCTATATTGTATTTATTATAATCATTCATTAGTTTCACTTATGTTTCTCAAGTAACACCTCCCGTTACATTGTGATAACACACCAATCTACACACCAAGGTAAAGCACTGAGCTGCGGTGTAAATACCACTTTCTGTTCTGTTGGTGTTCATATTGTGCAGCCAGTATAATAAAACTAGATGTGCAATTCCTGAAGGAAATACTAGTGCTTGCAAAGCAAAAAAGTAAAAGTTCAAAATAGAGAGAGAAAGAATGCGTTAATGAGAGATAAAAAAATTAAATAGATGGATGGCTGGATGGATAGATGGATAGATAGTGAAAGTGAGTGAGTGAATGTGAGTCAGTGATAAAGAAATGAGATAGATGGGAAAGCGAGATATTAACATTAGCAGTTAGGCCTTGAAAAATGAACTGAAGTCAATGGGAAAAAATCGAGGGATAAAAAAAGAATAAAGTATGATTGGTAGAGGGATAAAAACCAGTAGAGTGATTTTTAGTATCGCCAAGAACATGTCTAGTAAGTCTGAAGGTATTATTTCGAAAATTGATGAAATGGGAGCAGTTCGAAAAGTACTCCTATTCAAAGTCTATGTGGAAAAAATGAATGCAAAAGGGGAAAAAAGAGGGATCTGAGTGGAATATCAAAATGAAAAGTCATAGCTGCCAAACTAGTAACCTAGGAAACAAAATTGAAACAAAGTTCTATGTTAAAAATAATTTGTGTTATTAATCTTGAAAGAATAATAAGAAAAAGAAGAAGAAGAAGAAGAAGAAGAAGAAAAGGGAAGAAGAAGAAGAAGAAGAAGAAGCCAAGGGATAACAGTACAGTGCTTTGCATTGAAAGCACTATAATTTTTTAAATATGAACCACTGTTACTTCTCATCACTCATTTTGAAGGGTTTCCACTCTTTACTTTTCTTTTGTGCAGCAGAAACAGCAGCAGCTCGGTTAGCCCTGCTTCAACACCGAGCCTCTCGCTCTCTCGCTCCCTCTTCCTCTCCCTGTCTCTCTTACCTCAGAAATGTTCCCGGGTGGTGTATTTGATATATAACTCTTCAAATGCTACCACAATGCACCCTGTGCAACATTATATTAAAGCGTTAAACCTCTAATATACCTTCATTATTTTCCTGCACTCCAACATGTACATCGGTGCTCCTCTGCATTTTTTTCTAGAGTGTTACCAAATCAACCTCTAAGTCTACACTACAGAAGGTATGTGGTTAAATGCATCCCAGACCACCTCGGCAAGTGGTTTGAGTGAATGCGTCTTGAATGCATCTTGGAGGTCGTTTACACTTGTATTTAGCGCTATGCAGATCGCTATGCAGTGATCAGATTGCCCAAGATACATTTTTAAACCAGGTGTAAACAGGGTCACTGACTCAACTAACTCTTGTTGCTTACTACTTCCTGTGCAACACCAAATTATCCATGTTTGATTACAACCAATAGATGGCCAGTACAACAGGAGAAGTTATATAAATACTGCATTTAACTGTAAATATTTAGCAGGTCAT
>JAQQZX010059692.1:0-12904 GCA_030068355.1 Notoglanidium maculatum | reverse complement strand
AAAGAACATTGCTGCTCATCTGCAGTTTGCTAAAGATCACGTGGACAAGCCAGAAGGCTATTGGAAGAATGTTTTGTTGACGGATGAGACCAAAATAGAACTTTTTGGTTTAAATGAAAGTGTTATGTTTTGGAGAAAATTTTTTCATTTTAACTGGGGCTACTTTATCTAGTGTATAGCGAAATGTTGGCTCTGAGCATTTAGTTGCCTGATCAAGTTCTGAGGAGTCTGATGATGACCAGGCTACAGACCCTGCTGCTGTCATAATTACAGGGCCTGTCACTTTCATGGAGCCCACTTCTGTTCCAGTTCCGGTTCCAGTAGCACTCGCAGCTCAAGTCACAGAGTCTGTTCCTGATCCTGTTCCAGTGAGAGTACAAGTTACGAAGCTCGCTCTCACCTCTGTTCCAGTAACAGTTAAAGCTCAAGCCTCCAAGACTGTTCCCGTCGAGGTCACGGAGACTGTTCCCGTCGAGGTCACGGAGACTGTTCCCGTCGAGGTCACGGAGACTGTTCCCGTCGAGGTCACGGAGACGGTTCCTCTAAACGTAACGGAGACGGTTCCTCTAAACGTCACGGAGACGGTTCCTCTAAACATCACAGAGACTGTCAAAGTAATGGAACGCGCTCCAGTCCCAGTCATGGAGCCTGTTTCAGTTCCAGTTACTGTGCAAGTCACAGCACCTGTTCCTGTCACGATCACCAAGCCTGCTCCTGTTCCAGCATCTCAAGTCAAGCCTGCACCTATGCCTGGGTTTCTGCCTGAGTTCCTGCCCACTACCTCATCTAGGCAAAAATTCGGCATGGTGGTGACCAGTGAGATGCCGGCACCCACAATTCCAGGTCCCCCACGGAACAACTTTGTTGGGCTCTCTGGATGTAGCGCCTTTGGAGGGAGTGGGGACGGGTTTGTCAGGATTTGCTCCTTGCAACACGCACGCATGCTTTGGGGACTCAGTCGCGGAAGCACACGCTTTCACATTATGGCGCGAAGTACGGAGGACTACAGTTCCCATGAGCGTGCACTCCCAGCCAGGTCACATGACCTGGAATTGGCGTGCAGGTGCATCCAACCTTCAGGAGATTATAAACTGTTTAAAAGGATTCTCATTTTCACCACTAATTTGCAAAGCATTAAACTAGCCTCCGTGTTGTCATTGCCAAACCTTTATTCCTGCATTTCCTTTTTCTTTGTTTGGACTGTGTTTTCTGCTTATTTGATTCTGCCTTTCTGCTATACCTGTGTCACTCTGTTTGCCGATTGCTCGATCCCAGCCTGTGTTTTGGATTACCCTTTTGCCTGCCGTTTTTGTACCTCTGCCTTGTGTGTTAAAATAAACACGTTTGTTTTACTAATGCCTCCTACCTGCGCTTGTGTCTGACCAAATCCCAACAGCATGACGATCAACTTGTGAACCGAAAGTAAGGTCAGAAAAATAGGCTAGTTTATCTTTTTACTTTTTTTTAAAGCTAATTGATTCAAATAGCTCTACTACTTGCTGCTTAACAAAACCTAAAAAAGCTGGACAATTCAACCAGGAATCTCACACTTCTCCTCACATTCCCAAAAACAAATGACAATATTACTCACATTAAAAAACACGTTACGTCATAGTGCCAGCAGGGTAATGTAGTGTAAAGAGTTTCATTCCACAGAGAAAGTACTACTGATGTTACTGCTCCAATATTTCACTCAAATGTGTTTTTGAAGTATTTTTATGATGTAGCGTGTGCGTAGTGTGCTTCATAATGCAGTTCAACTAATAATGAAATTATTGGCAATTATTTTATTATTGATTTTATTGATTTTTTATTAGTTTTTGCAGCCCTTATGCATTTCATAAAATTGTAATCCTGTAAATAATCCCCATTTTTACTAAATATATCAGTAATCTGATTAGAGATTTCTGTAAATATGATGGAAAACAGTTACCTTTTTTATATCCTAATTACGTAACGCTGTTCCATTTAGTCTATTACTCTCTAAGCCTGATTTTTGCTGCATGCAGTAAAGCCCATCTTGAAGCTACTAACCTTGTCGTAGACAATTTAATTGTTGTGACACTGAAGCATTGTCTGTGTCAGAATTGTCTCAGAAGGTTTTCACACCTTTTTACATTGAAAATGCTAATGTGAACAGTTACAAGAATTCCATTTGGAATTATGTGCACTCTTACATGTATGGGTCACAACACCTACTCCACTCATGCCATGTGACAGAGTAAAAGATGAAAAGGAATTGTTCTCACTATTGTTGAATACAGCCAAATCTGCAGTGTGACATTCAGCTCTTCAGAACTCAAATTGGTCTCTTTCGCATACAGTGGTACTTGAAGGTTTGTGAACCCTTTAGAGAACCATTTTTCCTATATTTCTGCCTAAATATGACTTAAAGACTCAGATATCCAATTATACAAATTAGATAAAATATTATAACTTTCATTTATTTATTAAGGAGAATGATCAAATATTAATAATAATAGCTGCAACTAAAAGTTTCCGGTAACTGTTGTAATCAGTCCTGCACATCAGACTGGAGAAACTTTAGCCTATTCCTCAATATAGAACAGCTTCAACTCTAGGATGTTGGTGGGTTTTTTCACAGGAACTGCTTCAGGTCCTTCAGCAACATTTTTTTGGATTAAAGTCAGGATTTTGACTTGGCTATTCCTGAAAATTAGCTTTTTTATTCTTTAACCATCTTTAACCAACAATGACTTGTGTGCTTAGGGTCATTGTATTGCTGTATAACCCACTTTCTCTTGAGATTCAGTTTACCGACAGATGTCCTGACATTTTTCTTTAGAATTCACTGGTATTCACAGAATTCATTGTTCCATCAACGTTCCATGTTCCATCAAATTGTCCTTGACCAGATGCAGCAAAACAGGCCCAAACCATGATACTGCCATCACCCGGTTTCACATATAGGATAAGGTTCTCATGCTGGAATGCAGTGTTTTCCTTTCTCCAAACATAATGCTTCTTATTTAAACCAAAATGTTCTATATATACATAAAGTATGTTAGAGTTTACCCAACCAAAAAAGTCTTAGCATCCTTCTAAAAAGCTCCATGGCCAGAAATGCAATAAAGCATGAGTAAATTTTAGAGATGTGTTTGAAAAATTGAGACATCTTGGAACCTGGAAGGATTCTAAGACAGATGATGAGTTGGCTACTTTTTTCCTGAACAGGTAACCATTGAGCGTCAGCTAAATTTAGCATGTCTTAACCAATTTGTCACAGCTACTGGAACAGATGGGCAATTTGAGTAATTTTATCATTCAAGAACTCATATTCATACTCTGTGAACTGTGAACAGCTGGGTTATCAAGGCAGTGACTATTTGAGACAAACAGCAGGTGAAGTGATCTTTACTAGTGCTGGCTAACACCTTCATTTTAACACATGCTATTATTGAATGCTATCAGTTCACACTGGAGGAGCTAGCTAGTCCTCTCCACCCTCTGCCTCTTTTATCACTGGCACTTGACAGATATGTTCATCAACAAACACTCTCAGACCTCAAGCTTTTCTTTTATTATAATGCATTTACGTATACATTCCACTACTGTACCTCTTCAATTTTTGCACATTCGACTTGGTTTAGCACTGCACTGTCTTGTCCTGTGATGTCTGAACTGTGTGCAGTGTTTGCACATTTGGCAGACTTGCACTTTATGTTCTCTCTGCAATGTTTGCCCATGCTTGCACACATGCACTTTATGTTGTCTTCTGTTGCACACGTGCACATTTGTACTTCTATGTTGTCTTATATGTAGCACCATGGTCCTGGAGGAATGTTGTCTCATTTCACTATGTACTGTATCATGTGTATATGGTTGAAATGACAATAAAAGCCACTTGAAATTGAAATATCCCTTAGTTTTAAATACTAAAACCAACGTTACAACTAAATTCTTTATTATGTCTACAAAGGCAATTTACAACTTGGCAAGCATGCCAGTGCCATTGGCCAGTTGGCCCTTAAGACACAAGAGTTTACTACCTCAACTGACCCCAAACTGACCTACCTAGGAAATTTAGCCTTATTAAAAACCTTTCTGCCTAGGTCAGCATTTTGGACTTCTTGACTATGGGCTTTCTGTATGTTCCATTTTTTTCACAGACAGATGTTTAATTGAATTGGACAAGGAAGCTTTCATGAATCATGCATTCATGTGCTTTTACACACACACACACACACACACACACACACACACACACACACATACACATACACACACACACACACACACAGGCATTTGAATGCACATACCCAATCCCCCCCACCCCATGCATGCACACACCACCTTGAGATGCACTCTCTTTGGAAGAAATGTGCAAGAATGCTCTTAATTATTTGAACCATGTTTTTATTCACCTGTGTGTCTGCTGGTATGCTAGAACAATCATTAGTCAATGGCTAAGCTACACCCACTGGCTCTTCTCATTCTTCACATTTGGACACATGGTCTAACAAAATTGCTCCCCACTCCTGTAATTCAGGTAATCTTCACACTTTAAGGTAATCTATAACTTGGCCAATCAAGGGAGGCCTTGTTATTTGACCACACTGTCCTTAAATAGGTTAACAACCTGTAGTAATAATCTACACCCACCTTCACCTAACTGTATGTTACGCTTCTGATTTTTAAAGTCAACAGTGGTGGTAGATCCCTTTTAAAAGTACTTGTACCACATTCTAGCACCAGTTACACACTGCATCAATAACAACTAAAGAAACTGTCATTTGTTTATTTACATTTATTATTTTTCCCAAAGTATCTTCATTTCTTTTCAGTCACTCAATGACTGTAACTTATAATTTTATTGTCCTTTTTTAATTACCTAACCCCCAGGTATAAGGTATCAGCCTACAAACCTCCATCACAGCCACTCTAACCAAAGAATAGTTGTGAACATCAGTCAAGTCGACAGCCAGTGCTTACACAGAGTCAACATGACCTACAAAGCCAGCTTCTTCTATCACCGGAAGGACTTCGCTGTCTGGCTGAGTGTCATGATAAGTGACTGCCTACCCGGATGTTTTAGTAACCTGCAATGCATTGAACCAAACCTATGTTAAGAACACACCTGAACCCTTGACAAACGGGTTCTGACCAAAAATATAGAAACAAGAGATGGCTAAGAATTCTTTCTCTAAGAAAAAAGTTCCTATGCACCCTGTCTGCTAGCTTAACTGAAAGTAAGTGAGCAGAACACAGCCTGACTGGACCAGAAGGTCCAATACTTAACCCAATAGCTAATAACCCTAAACTAGCAGAACCTGGTCAAAGCCCAAAGCCACATCACACAACAGGGAGCCTTTGCTTACTTCCAAAATGATGCAGCCCATCATGAAGAGGTGGCAAAGGCCATGAAAGAAGACCTCACAGCACAGCTTACACAGACTGAAATGCATCTGGACAAGGCCACTAAAGAACTTAAAGATCCAAGATGTTGGTTAATGACCCTAGCCACTCAGCTAGATGAAGCCAGAAAACAAGAGACAACCTCAGCTAAGAACTGAGCCACTGCAAAGAACAACTCCATTACCCAACAGAAACATCAGGGAAACACAAAAGACAAGAACCTGATTAAAACAAATGTGGAACAGTCAGATGAAGTGAATGTGAAGATGAAATGTGAATTTGCAATGACTCACCAGTCAGTGACATTACCACAAGAAACATCAACCAGCCTAAGCCAGCTATCTGATGCCCAAGAGGCTGACCACCAGCATGGCAAGCCAAAAACCTGTCCCCAGGCTTCCAGGCTGACTGGGTTCCAAACTTTAGCAAACAACAGTACAACTATAAAGAAGGCAGCCTCCCAAGAGAAATCCCATTGCAAGGAGTCTCCACCAAGGAGCACAATAAGGTGGCCTGGAATATAAACACCTTTACACCTAGCCCTTAAGGGGTCTATGACATCCATGCTTACCTATGAGAAATTGACTTCCACCTACGATGATTTGACCATGTGACCATCCAGGACAGATTCTAAGTGATTAGGGGTAGGTCGAGCCTAGAAGCCTGCAACTTCCTTGATTGGCAACCCAACATTGACAAAGCCAACCCCAAGGTGCTACATGAGGCTCTGATCAGGGAATTTTCTGACTATGATACAGAACACGGCCTGAGTGTTGCAATGGACATCAAACAAGTCCGACAGGAACTCCCTCAGGCCTACTACAACTGCATTCGCCAAGCCTACTTCGGTTCCAGGAATGAGCCAGTTATGATAGAAGAAAACCACTTCAAAGACTTCCTCTGGGACCTCCACTCAACTCTAATTCATTATTTGGGTATCACTGCCTTTCCCCAGACAGTGACCAACTGCATAACCTGGTGACAAAGGCATATCACCAACTAAGGGCTGCAAGCTGGAAGACATCCAAGAATCCTTAAAAAAGAACCTAAAACCAAATTTCCCAAATGAAACAAAGGCCTCCCGAAAATAAAAGGACCATTATAGCTAGACATTCATGTGACAGACAGTCCTTGACAAAGTTCCCTGACTAGAAAGTAGGGGTGATCTCCAGATCTCCACATTTTCTTTTATATTAAGGCATTCAGGCACAGGACACTGGCTGACAAGACCCCTTTGTTTTAAATACTAAAGCTGATGTTACAATTAAACTGCTGTCTTTGTAATATCTACAAAGGCAATTTACAACCCAGGAAAACCAGACATCCTGGCACCATTAGCCAGATTGCTCTCAAGACACAAGGGTTTACTATCCCAACGGACCACAAACTGGGAAGGAAGTAAGGAAACAGAGCCTCACTAAAAACTTTTCTGCCAGGGTCAGCATTTTGGACTTTGGATTTTCTGAATGTTCTATTGTTTCACAGACAGATGTTTAACCAAATTGGACAGGAAAGCTTTCATGAATTGTGTTTTCATGTAGTTACACAGTTACACACACCCACCCACCCAAACACACACACAGACACAGGTATTTGCAGATTGCTCATTTGAACCAAAGTGTTTTTATTCGTCTGTGTTTACTGATAGGTTAGAACAATCAATAATCAGACTACTGGTACACTCAAAAAAAGTTAAGCATCTGGAGTGGTGGTAATTAAATGAACCACACAATGATTACAATATCAGATCAAACATACAACAGAGTTGGCAGTATGAGCACACTGCTGGACCCATGTCAATATAATAATAATAATAATAATAATAATAATAATACATTTTATTTCTAATGCACTTTCCATTTAAAAACAATCTCAAAGTGCTACAGAAAAATGAGCAGCAAATAAAATCACCACAAATAAAATCAAGAGTAGGCCTTTTTAAATAAGTGAGTTTTCAGGCCACATTTAAAATATGGTGAGGCATCCCGTCCGGGCCTTGATATACGTGGCGATATGGTGCGGAAGGGAGACGTACAGCCGTTGTATCTTCTCCTGCAGCAAGTTGGCCAACAGCTGTTGTAACTGGCCCTCGAGATCCTGCAGATTGGCACTGGGTTTGAGTTGACATCCGAGCTGATCCCACACATGTTCGATTAAGGAAAGATCGGGGGACCTGGCTGGGCACGAGGATCTCATCATGACGCAGGCAGTTCATAGACACACATGCCATGGCCATGCCATGCCAACTGTATCAGGGTGCTGTCTCAGGAGGGGTAAGACATGCAGACGCAGGATGTCACTGACATAGCGCTGTGCTGTCAGGGTTCCCTGAATCACTACCAGGGATGACCTGATATCATACCCTATGGCTCCCCACACCATGATGCCAGGAATCACTCCAGTTACACGGACTCTCCACAACATAGGCAGAATTGGTCCTCTCTCCTCATGCTGCCATACGTGCACATGACGGTCATTCCTTGTAATGCAGAACCAAGATTTACTTGTACATTATACTCATTTCACCATTGTTTTGTATTTGTTTTTTTAGTGTTTGTGTCTGCATTGTGTTGTAGTTTTAGAAATAAATGCTTGTTTGTGTTACAGAGATTCATGACTTTTTGTTTAAAATCCATTTAAATGAGCATTAAGAGGAGTTTTGCTGTCCTGTCTTATGATCAGCACCTATGACTATCTTCACTGGATGAAATAGTTTCAAATTATAATTGGTTATGTAATAATTCTGTATTAATTAATAAATTGCCCCTTTTTATCCAGAGCTAAAAATATACAACTGATCTATGCAACTGAGATCTGCGTCAGGCTGCAACAAGGAAGAAGAGTAGGCTACTACTCAAAAAATTAATGTGAAATGATTTATACATTATCTGTTAAACTGAGCATTGTGTTATCATGGCCTGGAAATTAGTAACTCAAGTTCAAGTTCAAGTTCAACTTGCTTTTATTGTCATTTCACCGTATACATGTGGTACAGTGTACAGTGAAACGAGACAACGTTTCTCAAAAGATCATGGTGCTACATATAGGCAACAGAAGTACAAAAGTTGCACTTGTGCCACCGAGACAACATCAGACAAGACAAGAGACTTCAAGTCGAGTCTCTGTTATTTCTGAGCTGTGGCGTTTTGCTTTTGGGATAATGGGTGTAACTTTGGTTAATGTTACTGTTAGATTGAAAATCTTGTCTCATGTTAGCCGTTTCCTTTCTGTGTCTGTCCTGTCCTTTGATCCTTTAACCGTGCTGCCTGGGATTGTCACCTTGGCTTTCCCGACTAAGGTTTTATGATGTCCAGCTGTCTTTTCTGTGTCCTGTGGTAATTTAGGTCTTAATGACACGACCAAGCTTGTTTAGGTTAGCTATCGTAAAGAACATGATACTGTTCTTGTTTCATCTCTGTGTTACTTTTAATGCCGGAAACATTTTGTTATGTCATGTTCTGACAAAACAAGGTGTTTGGCATCTGTAGCATCTGTGTTTCCTGTATAAATACTCCTAGTCTTTATTCATTAAATCAGACTGAGTTTAACATGACCCTGTGTCTGTTAAGTTCATTCTCCAAGTGCGCTTGTCACGCAGAGGAAGAAAGAGAGAGAGACGGATTCGGAGTCTGAAAGAGATTGAACCTGAATAGAAACCTAACAGTTACCATACATAGCCAGCCATGTATCTAGCAACTAGTAACAGTGGGTTATATGAATGAAAGATTTGCATGTGGACATTTTCCAAATGGCACAAGGCTTCTTTCAGTAGTCTTTATTCATTATACATTTCTAGTGAGCTTCTTGCATGATGTAATTGCAATCTACACATGTGTATGAAGTTAACTGCCAGTAAATGTCATAAACTATTCCTTGCTCTGAGTGCCATGCAGTGCTCCAAGCGCCATGCTGTGCTCCAGGTGCCATGCTGCACACTTCGCAGGCTCTTCATGATCAAGTGGCTGCATCCGTTTTCATGGCACTGGATTAGAGGCTCGGACTTCAATCAGCCAAAATGTGGAACACCTGACAACTGTTTGTCGCACGGACTTAAATGAATTGTTTATTGCACATGCATCCTGCCTCAACCTCGCATTCAACTTCTGGTACAAGACTTTGGAGCGTGGAAACAAAATACTTTACATTATAATTAAAATACTATACATTATAATTCAAGTGTTATACGTTTAGGCTATGGAGCAGACACCCATAAACTAGATTTAAATACCAAGTTCATGGTATTGTTTTGGTTGGGTAACTGTCAAGCCTGTCATTGGGATCGATAGCGCTGGTGCTTCAGGTGTAGTTTTTTCCTAAAATAACCCTTACAGAGCTTATTGCTTTTACCAGTAAGAACAAAGTTGTTCTGGTCTACTGAATGGTACAACAAAAAAGTTTTTACCTTATTGTGGGAGGATAACCAGTAGGGCAGAATTAGCTAGTGGGCTGGAGTTGATGATAAATTTGGGGTAAAAAATCTAGTGAAAATGAGAAAGCAGTGTTTTGAAAATATATTATTAGCCCTTTAGGGTTGCATAGTGGTGTAGTGTTGAGCACTGTTGCCTTACAGCAAGAAGGTCCCAGGTTCAATCCTGACAGGGTGCCTATCTGTGTGGAGTTTGCTTGTTCTCCCCATGCATGTGTGGGTTTACTCCGGGGACTGGGGGTTTCCTCCCACAGTCCAAAAACACGTGAATTAGGTTAATTGGCTAATCTAAATTGCCCATAGGTGTGACTGTGAGTGTGAATAGTCCCAAGCCTGGATGAATTGGGAGGGTTGCCTTAGGAAGGGCATCTGGTGGAAAAACCCCATCCAAATTGATGAAGCGGATGACAGACAATCTGCTGTGGCAACCTTGAACAAGAAATAAGATTATTCACCCTTTAATGAGTGAGTGGTAGGTGCATAGTTTTCATGACCAAATTGCTGTAATAAACACTTGGCCAAACCTATGTTGGGCTGATTGACCGTGTTCCCGGCCGAGAACAAGGTCAATCAGCCAAAAATAGGTTTGGCCAAGTTTTATATATATACTGGGTTGTGAGGTTTTCTCAATTAAAGTTGAGGAAAAATAAATGGAAGTGTATTAGTGTGACACTGCTTTTTAGACATTGACTTCAAGTGATACTCTAACAATTATATTTTATATACAGCATGAATACTGCATGAAATCATTCCGCCAATTTCCTTGGTACACAGACTTGTATGTGTTGTACCTTCAGGCCTATCTGTAAAGCCATTTACTCCATACAGTAAGATATGATCTAGTAGTACTCATTATGTTTGCCATAGCCATCATAGCTGAGCTAAACAGTTTTGCTATTTTATCATGTTACTTTTATCTTTAAATTTATTATATTAAATTGACTATTGCACTTTTTACAGTGCAATTGTGTTATAATAAGAAAATGTTATTTACTAAATTGATGAATATTGATGAATTTGAAATTTTAAAAAAATCCCATTGATACCTAATACTTGTTTGTTTTACTTGTTAACTACTTGTTAATATTTGTTAGAATTACCCTAACTGTGCAAGTCAATCAGCTGGTTGATTTGTGAATTTGTGAATCAAAAGAAAGAAAAAAACCTAAAAAGTTGCTTAATGTGAAGCCAGGAACACAATTTTACCATTTTTTTGCAAATGTATTTCATACTCTGACTGTTAAAGGGTTAGGAAAAATAATTTAAAACCACTTAAGTATTTTTCCAACAATGCAGACAGTAGGCAGAAGTTTTATTTATACTCAGGCAGGCAAGTCCATAGAATGAGCTAAAGAACAAAATCAAACACTAGGCGAAGGTCAGGTGATCAGGAAACAACTTAAACTTATAAAATCCATAAAATTCAAGAATCCTAAAATACAAAGCTATATCAGAACACCAGAAAGGTGAATTAAGTAAGTTCAGGGCTTGGTACGTTCTTTACATGCAGTGTTACTTCTCAGTTTGTAAATCAAATTGGCAGTGATTGCAAAGAGGTATGTGTGATCAGAAGTCAGGCGTGTGTATACTGGGAGTCATTGTCCACAGAGGCCATTTTAATAGGCTGTGATGCATTCTGGGAGACTGCCTAGAATCCTGCAAAAGCATGACACATCTTCATTAATTTAAAAGTAAGGTCCTATTACCAACATTATCTTCTTCTTTTGACTGCTCCCATTCAGGGTTGCCACAGTGGACAATCTGCTCGTCAATTTGGCACAGTTTTTTTGCTGCATACCCTTCCTGATGCAATCCTCCCAATTTATCCAGGCTTGGGACTGGCACTACAACCACACTAACTTGTGTACCCCAGTGGCTGGGGCCATTCACACTCACCTTCACAACTATGTGCAATTTAGAATAGCCATTAACCCAATCCACATGTCTTTGGACGATGGGCAGAAACCAGAGTACCTGAAGGAAACCCATGTGGGGAACATGCAAACTCTATACAGAAAGGCACCCTAGTTGACCCAGGGATCAACTTCTTGCTCTGAGGAGACAGTGCTAATCACTGCACCACCGTACTGTCCATTCTATTACCAACATATCACCTACGTTTAAGAAAGACCAACATGGTGGAGCAGAATTCCTGTTAAACCTATTAAATTTTTTTTTTACTTTGTTCTTGGAAAAAAACTATTTAATTAAGACCCTTTTTGTCTTTGACTCCTTTAGAACTGGCATATCTTTTAACGTCCATTTTATTGGGCTTTTTCTTTATTATTATATTAGCCCCGTTATTTTAATAAGTATTAAGACAGTTTACCCTAACCCTGCAGAATAGTAAAGTTTTCTTCACTTTAGTAAAACGTAACACATTAAACCACTCACATACACACCTTTCAATCTGCCAATCCCTCTGTCCTGCTGTTCGGTGGGGTGTTATGATTGAGAAAGCCTGTTGCCTCCAGATGGCCGTGCCACCTGCCTCCCTTCATCAAATAAAAGGTGAAATTATCCTACAAACAGGAGGAGGAAAGTGCTGTCTCGATGTCTATTAGATGGCATGCTTCCAATTTTTTTGGTCTGCTCATATCAACGCAAATGCTGATGATTTAACTGACATTTCTACTGCCACCCTGCTGGGTGTGTGATTCAAACTGTCCCTGATCTTTTTGTGTGAAATGCCAATGAGATCAATGTCATTGTTAAAGGGTTAGAGAAAGTAATTCATATTCAGGCATGCACAAATATTATGAATGATACTAAAATAAATCATTAATTCTGGTGGGCATAGTATATTACTTTGAGAGGTTAAAAAACCTGCAAAACCAAAAGCTCTGGTCTACATAGATATGGAAAAACTGATATGGTCAGATAAATCATCCGCTACTATATTCTCAACAAGTGGTTGAGTGCATTTGTGGTGTACACTGACCTGTTATACCATAAGAAACAGTTTCTGAATTACTGCTACTTGTGCAACATCATAGACATGTTTCAAATAAAATAACACAATAGTAAGGCAATTAGAAAATCTCAAACATTTTTTGATCAGTTCAGTTAATTAGGAAGCTGGAATTTAATGCACCAGCTGGC
>JAQQZX010059622.1:0-12908 GCA_030068355.1 Notoglanidium maculatum | reverse complement strand
CGCACAGAAAGGCACCCTGGGTGACCCGGGGATCGAACCCAGGACCTTCTTGCTGTGAGGCGACAGTGCTAACCACATTCTCCCTTAAATAAATATTTTAGTCTTCCATCCGTACTTTTTTCTTTTTTAGATATTATCTTAATTCTTCATTATAGGTTATGCAAGTGTGGATTGATATTATACTGCACATTTATAAACATTTTGTGTAATTAAAAAAAATACAGCCTTAAAACGTAAAAAACGGTTTCGTGTTTGACCCATACACAGTCATGATTACAGTCATGATTACATTAAGTAATGTTGAGGAAGAACAAGCAGAAAAACAGGTTTTTTTTAAATCCCACAATGAATTCAATAATAAAAGCAGGAGACAAAAAAAGCTTAACGTGGTTTAATGCACTAAAACATTGACCAAGCAACACCGAATCCCTCACACACTCACCTCGTCATAAACATCATCCGCTGCACAAAGGACAAAACAGTAATCGACAAACAACACGATCATTTTCAGCTCTAATTTTGGCTCTGTAGAAACTCATTATTAGGAAACAGCTCAACATGGACTAATGCTTTAAATACAGTGACCTGGAAACACCACATTTCTCCCAAACGTTATTAATCATAGCCACTGTTTACTATCCAAAAAAATCAGTTACAGTCGCGATCACCTTCAATTAAAGCACAGAGATTAATGTTAAGATCATTATAAACTAAAGACGCTAAATTATTCTCATACACTGTATTGATCATAATTACTCAATACTATCAAAAGACTGATCGCATAAGTTTCAATATAAATATAAATTTATATTAATATGAAGCTCAGAGTTTGATGTAAAGTTCGTCTCATGTGTCAGCTTGTTGCTCAACAACAACAAAAAAAGTGTTAACATTAAAAAGTAAAGATCATACAGTTAAAAATATTCTTCAAAGTTTTTGTCAACTCGTAGCAGGTATATATTTTTTTTAAGTTTTGCTCAAACAATGAAATATTTCACAACATATTTTAATATCGTATGAATTTATTGCATTTTGTTGTTGTTTTCTGTTGTTGTTGTTCTTTTGCCCAACCAAAGAAAATGTTATAACATCCAAAAAGTATTTTTTTAATTTAGAAAAACTAAAACTTTTGTATCCACTTGTTCACGTTAGAATGTCCATGATGAACATTTGCCAATTCATCAAGCTCCAGCGTGCAAGCTTCTTCTAGAACTTTCTGAATGATAACTCCCGTGTGATGGATTAGAGATTAGTGTAAAAGGTTTGACCTCTTTATAGTGTGTAAAAAATTGACTCATTGTTATTGTTATTGTCAGAACGACCATTTTTATGCCACTGCCTGGAAACCAGAATCAATATGACAGAGAAGTGACTGAGCAAACATTCATCATAACAGCACCGAGCACTCATACCACGCTTAAATAACGTGCGGAGTAGACCAAACGATTATACTCAGCTCTCTGAACAAGGAATCACAAGACATTTGATTCAATTTGATTTGATTCAGCAAGCCACATTGTGGTTAGAAAAGGATTTATTTTTGTTCTGCGTAATGATTTTGCATGTACACTGTAAAATGTTCAATGGAGAACAATAAACCTAAGGTATTTTTAAAGCTCTTTGGATACTATTAAACTTTCATATTTGTTTTGAAATGTTATTTATTATTCAAAGGCCAAAATTGTACTATCAAAGATGTTTTAGCAGCATCTAGGTTTGATTTATCAGTGAAGCTACAGCAGGGGTTTCCAAATAGATCCCAAGCCTGGGCATTTTGGTGTTTCCTCATTATTTATCATCACTTGTAAATCCATATTCAGTATATGTTTCGGATGTTTTCATGCTTGTTTTTTTTTTTTTACTTCTGACCAACTGAAGCGGGGGGGATAAAGAAATATGTCCTTTTTATTGCTAGAGCAATATCTGTATTAATTTGTAAGATAACTGAATAAAACAAATGAGTAACCTCAAACCCTACTTGGACTAGTCATGTCTGAGAGAAAGCTAGAATAGTTACCAGGTCTCAAGAAAATTCCCAGTCCGACTACATTTAGAAAAAAACAGAAAAAATTTCAGGCTTTTGGAAAAGGGGGACTTTTTTTTCTCAGTCTTTTTGTGGAAAACGATGTCACTGTGGTGCGCACGCATGTCTAATTTGCAGAATCCGCAGTACATAATACAAACAATCCCTTTTCCTCTCCTAATCTTTACATGATTTCTTACAACAGGAATTGTTCCATACGTTGTAGATGCACTTACACTTTCCCTTTGTTTGCGGAAATTGATTCAATTCGGATTATTAGCTTTAAAACTAGATATTGGCAGTTACAGACTATTCGTAAACTATTCTACTGGACTATTGACTGTTGTGTTGTTACAGACTGACTAAAAAAAAAAAACACCAGTGGACTTGCTTTTTCTGACCTTGGGCTAAAGCTATCCAAGGTTAGTGTAATAAATGTCACTCTGGCAACCCTGAGCGAAGAACGAATCATTTTTCACTATTAATGTAACCTATTGAAAATGTTGGCCACTGATAAACAAGTCACGGAGAAAATACTGATGCAAATAAAGACTGAAATCTAACAACATATCGAGCTAGTTTGCTAGCTGTTAGGTGACTTGAGTCCTCTTTATGGTATTTAAATACATATAAACATACTGTATTATACAAATTACTGTTTTTCAAATGTAGGTGTACTTTAAACTATAATATTTAAAAAAAAAATTGTTCACAAACAAGCAAAATAAATAAACATGTGAAATGCATTAGCTCTCATTAGCTTATCAAAATCCTAAATGCAAACAAAGCAAGAACCTCATAAGAGATTAAAATTCCTTATTTTCTTTCCATGTTTAACACAATTAAGCCACGGTTTGTAAAGGAGCAAAGACTCCAAAGGGCAGATTAGTGCAGGGTGTAAATGCTAATCGTGTAAACGTGACAGTTTCAGGAAGGAACCCTGAACACATCTATTAGATTACAAAGCTCAACGCTGGAGACGGAAATGAACCTGAGACATTAGTGATAGACTGTTCAGAGAGGAAAACATTAGCGTCTGCAGTGTTTACCATTTTCATTTGTTTCCACTTGGACAGATCGAGTGCTCGTTCAACACAGAGGCTATTTCGCTGTGTTGCTAAATAAAATGAGTGAAAAGGAGCTTAGAGAGAGACGTAAGAGGACATAAAATCCTGCTCAGAGTGTTTACGGTTTAATCCATCCTGGTAGTTCGCTTTGAAATCGGCACTGATGGGAAATGCTGCTCTGACTGCGCCACATTCTCATAAATTATTTAAATAAACATGTGATAAAAAAATCAGAGATGTATGAATAAGAAATAAAAACAGTGTCACACACAAAGCATGTTATTCCTTTTACACCACGGCGATTTGCCAGCTATTACAATATCTTATTTATTAAAGAATTCTAAATCACACTTTTTATCCATTTATAGTTACATTTCTTGTTGTGGAACAGCCATGAAGCAAATTCTCACTTACGTTATAGCAGCTATAAACAGGCCTTCCCTCACTAGCCTCTCTTTTTTCTCATCAAAGTTGACAAGACAAAAAAAAAATCACAGCTTGTTATATTACAAAGAAGCGTAAACTTTAAAAATAAAACTCGGAAAACCTATAGTTACAAAGCACCGACACTGGAGACTCCTTCCTTAACAAACCTTACACAATCCTTACACAAAATGCTAGTATATCAACTGCACATCTTTTTAATCCCTTTATATGGAGCGTCCTCCCGTGATCAAGCTGTTGCTATAGAAACGATAACGTATTCAAAGGAGCACATTAATATAAACCTGTGATTTTCTTCCGCAGCGGCACTACTGTCCAAGCTGCTGTTACAGAAAACTAATCAACACCTTCTGACCAATCAGAATGGAGAACTCAACAGCACTGTGGTAATCACGGTGAATATTGTGTGAGAGATATTAAGGCCATTCTTAATTATTCACGCTTGATGGGTTTTTTTTTTATCACAGCTGAACGTGTTTTTCTTGGCCATCTGTTCAGCCCACATTATTTTCAGATTGTTACAGCAAGCATGCTCATAAATAATTTTTTCTGCAATTACTCACCAATTACGGGCAAATCCCCAATGATGACTTAACCCTCACTGTGTTCATGTGGGGCCGGCTAGATGTAAATCAACACATCAGGTATTCAGTCAACGTTAAACACAGCTGAGGCAAAAGTTTGCACCCCCCCATTACAAAATTTATTGTGCACTTCAGAGTTCTGCATCTGTTATATTATGGCCTTGAGAATATTTTTTAGAGGTGGCATGATAAGTTTTCACTGATGTCTGATCCACAAATTTTTTTCTTGTTGCTGGGATCGGTCAGATACAGATACTGGGTATTGCAGTAAACCTAATTAAAATCTATATCTTATCTTCAACAAGCTGATAATCCATAAGCATTAACAGATCAATGGCAAAAAAATCCAAAATGACATATTGCCATAACCCTCCCAATCTCCAGAAATCATGATATGAAAAGTGTCCAAAATTACAACTAAGAGGATCCAAATGGTGCTCCAAAAAACACTCTCTATTTCCTGTGCCTTTGGCACTTCCTACCCACATTTTGTTTATTATTTCATTAACACTTCTTTTGAATTATTTACATTAGGAATAACATGATTGGCCATGCTGTCATGTGAAAATAATGTGATACGGCTCGACGGCTCGTGAAACGGAGTGATTTTGCAAAAGATTACAGTGTTTAATTTATTAATGAGCGACAAGTACAACTACGGGTTCTTAGCTTGTTAAACAAGGTTCGGGTTTGTGATGGAGCCAGAGCTGCATGGTACGCCAGTAAATCTCAAAGCACCATGCTCACACACACACGTACACAGAAACTCACACACTCATTCTCACCTATAGCTGATTTACAGTCACTCATTGTCCTACTGGCATGGGTTTTTTTTTTAGGTGGGAGGAAACTGGAGAACCCTAACAACTCCAGGATCTCCAGTTCCATCCTGAGCCCAGGTCACTATCCATGTGGAGTTCCACATGTTCTCTCCGTGGGTCTGTGGGTTTCCTCAGTGTTCTCTAGTTTCCTTCTACGTGTCGGTACTCCAAATCACCCATGTGTGAATGAGTGTCTGACCTGTAACGGACTGGTGTGCCGTCCGAGGTGTATTCCTGCCTCAAAACCGGTGTTGCGGGGACACACTTCGGCTCCGCTGAGACCCTGATCAGGATGAAGCACTTACTCTGAAGATGAATGAATAAATTATACATGCAGCCTGCATGGAAGGTTTTTCCTGACTAACCTCTAATAAACCTTTAAAGGATTTAAGTAGAACCCGACAGTCTTAGAAATGGTTTTTCTATAGTTAAGTGTTTCTTAAAAAGGATCTATTGTGGAAAATTTCTGAGGAAATACTGTTTTAGGGTTCTACATACAGGTTAATTAGATGAACAATGGGACTTTGAAAAAGATGGAGTCTTTTTAGTAGGGTTCTACATAGAGGTCTCGCTGAAGAACAAGGGGTTTTTGTTGTATGGTTCTACATAGAGAACAACCAATACATTGTTGTAGTGGGGTGACCATGCACCCTCTTTTTCTATGACACGCCCTCTTTCTTGGGACCTAAAAAATATGCCTAAGGCTGGATTTCTTAATCACCACAAATGTCTGGGATTCAGCTTTTGCTTTCTACCATTAATTTTGCAGGTGTCTGTCTGCCTCGTGCCACCATCCGGCCCCCAGTGCCCTCTTTTTTGGAAACCTAAATATGGTCACCCTAGTTGTAGGGTTCTACATAGTGGTCCCTTAGGAAACTCAGGGGTCTTTGTTGTAGGGTTCTACATAGAAGTCTTTTTAAAGGAATAAATACGTTGTTGTAAGGTTCTACATAGTGTTTCTCAGAAGGACAAATAGCTTGGATTTTTTGATCCGTGTAGAACCATTTTAGGAAGAACTTCCGAAGAACCCTATACATGAAGCCCGTACTCATCCATTCAGCACAGTTCAGTTTAGTTTATTCACTATGTGTTTACACTCTCAGATACTCTCAGGTACTAAACTGTATCTTTCTTAAAGCTGGCATTGTACCAACAAGCCTACCTCTTTTGTACTTTCAGTGTTTCATCTTTTACCCAGAAAAGTGCATGAAGTGAACCTTTAAATTATTAAATAAAGATCCAATGTATCTAAAATTTTAAGATTCTCTATAATTCACATTACCAGGTAACTCTTGTGGACCAAAGGTACAAAAGACATATTCTTAATGATACCACATGGGTGACATGTAAGAGTACAGTTTAGTACCCTTTTCTCTAAGAGTAAGGTGTTAATTCAGCACTATAAGCACGTCTGTATTACGGCAAGAGGTCATTTCCTACCATGGGAGCTTAACACTTTCACATACACACTTATGTTCATATTTATGGAGAGTCAGTAAGCTGTTTTTAGGTAAATATGAGACACATCTTCAAAGCAGTTGTAATTTAACATAAATCATTATTCTGAATTCTGCTGCTCTTTAGACTATTAGCATTTCTCAATATCTCATATATTTTTACAAAGGTTTTTACACAAAATCAAAATTAAAAACAAACAAAAAAATAATAGACAGACAGACAGACAGACAAACAAAAATGCTTTTGTGTCTGACTGTCTGAATAATAATAATAATAATAATAATAATAATAATAATAATAATAATAATAATTTTATTGTTTTTTTCTTATGTAAGCTGTATCATGCAACATTCCTAAAGAAAAATCCCTACAATTGTACTGTTGCATTAAAAAATATATGTATTTATTTATTTTTGTTGTTCTTGTTGTTTAAAAACACACTGGATTATTTTTTTCTCTTTATTTTAGGTAGATTTGTTTTAGCCATGGTAACCCTAACCCTTTGTACCATGGGACAACCCATTGACTTTTTTAAATATTTATGTTATTTAAGGAAAGAACACACGTTCATATGAGCTGGAATTAAAAAAAAAAACAAAAAATAAACAGGTAAAGAAATTTGAATGTTTTTAAATACTTTAGAAATGCACGACGGAGTTAGCATCCAACAGTGCGTGTTAATTAGACAGGTGTTCGTCTAAGCATGTGATGTGATGTGATGTGATGTGATGTGATGTTTCTTCACCTAACAGAGAGCCAGCGAGGATGAGGAGCTGAGCGGAGATGGCGAAGTCTCGGTACGCTCTCTCTTGCGGCTGCTCCGCGTCTCTCCACACACTCACTGCGGGGCTGGAGTTCACTAACCCGGGGGAGAGGCTCGGGGAGCCCGGCGAGCTCCCCGTCACGTTCTCGGTGAGAGAAACCCAAGCGTCTACGTCCATGTTGCTGCTTCATGCCTGGTGAAGCTGCCAGACCTCCATCACGCGAACGGCGCAGAGGACGCGGAGACAGCGCCGCGCTGTGCGCGTCCGCGTCTATCTGTGCGCAAGGATGAAGACACGGCTCAGCGACGAGGATCACTGAAGTGCACCAGATGTCAGAAATGTCCATATTAACCCCGAGATGTCTGGAACAGCCCCATTATTACCCCTTCACGACATGATCCACCACCTGTCAAAACCCAGTCCTAGAGTAAAAACAACGATTATAGGAACACCATTACACATACTCTACTATAATATAACGCTGTCCTATCCGATCCAATCCGCGTCATTAACGCGCTATAACACACAGGAGCAGCATGCAGCAGAGCATTATTCCCAACATGCTCACCCCTGAACAGAAAAAATCCTCAAATCATACCTTATTGACAAATCCAGGCTGGAGAGGAAAGGACAGAGGACAGGAGGTGCTGTTTCATCCAGATGAGGAGTGCTTTCTGTGTAAACTCAGTGCACAGGAGAGATAGAGGAGGAGCAGGGGACCGCAGGCGAGAGAGCCACTCCTCCTCCACAAATAAGCTTCATCAGGAGCTCTCAGCATAAACAGCTTCTCTGTTTAGAGCCCAGCCGTGCGAGCCCAGAGTCCAGCTCAGCCACGATTACTGATTGTACTGAATATTAACCCTGCACTGAACACGCTTATAGGTGAAATGGGAAAAAATACACAAGTAAAGACAGTTTTGAAGAAAGGGACTAGCCTATAACATGCTATAAATGTTTTATTCCTTTTATTCAATAACAATTTTCCTAGATTTTTGTATTCGATAAAAAATGATATATACTGTATATCGGTGTATAGTCACGTTTAATGTCACGTTATGAAGCCGATTGTTCCCTCACCAGCTTGTCATGCATAAACTCTTCTGCCCTGAAAATGTCTGCTGATACTGGAGACTCCTTCCTTAAATGTTAATTAAATGTCTCTTCAGAAAGGAAACTTTGTTATGAGAAAAAGAAAGAAAACTCCACCTTATCAATGATTGTATGTTTTTCTTTGTTAAATAACACAATTTAAAAACAAACAAACAAAAAAATCCTTACATTACATGAAACGTTCACCACACAAGCCCTGTAAATGATTTGTTACCATGGAAACAGTATCAGAGGAAGCACATTAATATAAACCTGTGATGGGCAGCTGCATTATTGTCAGAGCTGCTGTTATAGAAAACTAATCATTAACTTCTGACCAATCAGAATCCAGAATTCAACAGCACTTTGGTAAGATCAGTATTGACGTCCGAAACACTGTAAAAGCCGCTGCTAAAATACTGAATGACATCATAAAAATATGCCTAACTGCTGATTTTTGTCATAAAGGTGTTAAAATGTGGTGATTGACTCTTGATTTATTGAAGCGATTAACTAATAATGATCAGATTGTCTGCCTTGGAATTATTTTACAGATATTATTGTTTTAGCCTATTTTCTGATTTTCTTTTCCTGAGAAGGTAAAGTTAATATATTGTTTTAGTTTGGTTCCAGCTTAGGGTCACACCACACTTCAGCAAAGGAAACCATGAAAAAAAAAGTAAAACTAAACATGATTTTGCTGTGTTCTACATTGATCTCATGTAATTTGCAACTTCATATTGAACCACGGTGTCTAAAAACCACAGGTGTAAATTTCACGTGTGAATCACGTGACAGTTCTGTAAGGGTTTATTAGCAAGGGCAAATTTTAATACTTTGCTTTATATTTTAAATTTTTATTTACCAGCTCTTCATAATGTTAAATTAGGAGGTTCAGATTTAACACACTTTATTAAGAGAAAAGCCAGGTTCTGCTACGCCATCATGTGAGCTCCTCTGACATGAGGCTAACATAGGAGCCAATATTATCCAAATAAACACTAAGAAATCAGGTGTTCTGCATTTAAACATATTAAAACTGAGGTCACTTCAGTGCTGCCTGTGTGTGTAGTGTGATATGGTGTGCTGGCGAACAAATACTTATTCAACAATTACAGGTGCACAATAATCAATCCTGATTCAGTCCTATGTGCTGGGCATGTCACAGGCTTTAGAAATTCCTCAGAGGTCGCCTACATTTCTCAAGTGGAAACACAGCCTCGGCCCGACCCTGTGTTTACAACAGGAAGCAGTTTGGTGAGAAGTGAATGTTTTTTTTTTCACAATGTCATGTTTTTCAGAGGACAGATTCCTGGAAATGCTGTTTGAGTATGCAGTCTGATAATATTCAGCTGGCATACGTAATCAAACACACACACACACACACACACACACACACACACACACACACACACACACACACACACACACACAATATTGAGCGGGTGACGCTCTACCACTGTAACATGTATGATAATCAACAAACAGACAGAGCTAATAATAACTCAGAAATTACTCATCAAGCTGTTTTTAGATGCTTTTCATCATTTTTTTAACTTTAAATTTGCTTATTATTTTTTTGCTTTATTATCTTATGCTATTGGCTTATTACTTTACAACCCCAATTCCAAAAAAGTTAAGATGCTGTATAAACCATAAATAAAAACAGAGTGCAATGATTTGCAAATCCTTTTCAACCTGTATTCAATTGACTACAATCCAAAGACAAGATATCAAGATGTTCAAATTGATGAACCTTATTGTTTTTTTGTAAAAAATAATCTCATTCTGATTTTGATGCCTGCAATACATTCCAAAAAAGTTGGGACAGTGGCGACAAAAGACTGGGAAAGTTGTGGAATGCTCAAAACACACCTGTTTGGAACAGTTCCACAGATAAACAGGTTAATAGGTAGCAGGTGATAGTATCATCTCAATTTATGGGGGTGTGTTAGTGCCCATGGCAGGGGTAACTTGCACATCTGTGATGGTATGGGGTGTGTTAGTGCCCATGGCAGGGGTAACTTGCACATCTGTGATGGTATGGGGTGTGTTAGTGCACATGGCAGGGGTAACTTGCACATCTGTGATGGTATGGGGGTTTGTTAGTGCCCATGGAAGGGGTAACTTGCACATCTGTGATGGTATGGGGGTGTGTTAGTGCCCATGGCAGGGGTAACTAGCACATCTGTGATGGTATGGGGGTTTGTTAGTGCCCATGGCAGGGGTAAAGTATAGGTCAAAAAGGATTTGCAAATCGTTGCATTCTGTTTTTATTTACGTTCTACACAAAGTCTAAACTTTTTTGGAATTGGGGTTGTAAATAAATGTTCAAATAACAAACAAACAAACAAATAAATAAATAGATAGATAAACAAACAATTAAATAAGTATATCTGCCAGTAGAGCAAGACTATTTTAAGCTTGAAACTAGCAAAAAGCAAAAAAAAAGTAACAATATAATAGGAAATACTAGATATAGCTTTAACCATATTTACTTGCTAAGATGTTATTTTCTGCAGTTTGACAGCTGTAATGAAAATGGAGGAGTGAGATGTATAAAACACAGTGTGGGAAGTAAAATGGGTCATTAGCGGGTGAGAAAAGCACCGCAGATCACATGAAAGGCATGAGGTCCATTACAAAAAACAAGGACAAGGGCTTGAAGAAGGTCACTCTGTACAGTCTCATCTATTTCCTCCTAAATCAAGGGTTTGCTGTATATTATGAAAAGGTCCTGCTGATGATGTGGTGTGTAAAAATAGGTAGCAGGGCCAAATTATAGTCAGACAAGTGTGTGTGTTATGTACAGAATAACACACAACAGATCATACTGGACCAATAACATACCAGGGTGGATTATTTTCACATAACAGCATGGTCTGGAGTGGGTTATTCCGCTTATACTACAACAACTTACCAACAGTTATAATGTTTAATTTATTAACCAAAGACACATCACACTTTTGAACAGTTTATGGTTTTGTTTAATGTTGTGGAAGTTAGTTCCTGCTATCACCTGTGTTAATGGTTGTTTCCTCACCAACATCATTCTCTCTCTCTGTCTCTCTCTCTCTTTCTCTCTCTCTCAACTTGTCATTTTACCAAGAAATTTGAACGGGTAAACTCCTCTGTCCTGAAACCTTTCCTCTGAACTTTATAAAGCACAATGGCACAATAAAATACTGACACTGGAGACTCCTTCCATAAGCATGACCTCATCTACGATTAGACATCTTTCTTTGTTAAACAACAAATTTTCAAAAATCTGTTTTTTATTAGGTTTATATTATGAGAAGCATCTGCTGCACAAATCCCTGTATATGAACTGTTACTATAGAAACAGTAGTGTATTACATATTACCATATTTTACATATTACATGTTAGCAGTAAGCTTTGGTTGCTAAGCAACATAACAGACAAAGATTAGATGGATGTTATTAGATTACTATATACTCCTTTATCATTAGCTTTCAGGTTTGAGTATACTGAGGGATTTACAACAACGTGAACGTTTGAACGCGGCTCAGCCAATCGGATTGTAGGATTTTATAAATATATACGCTCGTGCATATTCAGTTAAACAGAACTTCATTTTCCTCACATACCTGACTGAACATGCTACTGAATGTGAATGATTCAGAAATTGTTAGAGGGGGAAACATATTAATCTGTAGAGACTCTTCGGACATTTCCAATAGTGCAGATTAAGTAAAGCGACCTCTTGAAGGAATCCTCAAACACTCTGGAGAGCAGACATCAGTGATGCGGAAGAAAATACATACAGAAATCATGCTGCCTTCCTATGATGGAGATAATTTGTCTTACTGACATGTACAAAAATACACACAAAATAAACCTAAAAGGCATTTTAAAAACATTATAAAGTTTCCTTCAGTACAACCTATGTGCATGTACAGACCCCAGCCACTATACCTACACTTTACCTCGAAATATAATCATTAAAATGCACAAAATATTTAATTTTTGTATTAATACGTGTATCCATTTAACATCTCATGTGTGAAATGTACATTTTAGTGTCTCATAAGAATCACTCAACCTTCTTACATTAAGATATTCAACGCAAGTTATATGTTCAACAGGAAGTTGCATCATCCTAATTTCTCAATCACAGGAAGAAGAAAAGTAAGTTCTGTCAATCACTTTTTCCCTTTATTTTCAGTGACTATTATTTTTGATTAACGAGGTCATTTCAAATGTGCAACCTTGTTACTCAAACTGAATTATTAATTATAAAATAACACTTTTAAGCAATTGTCCATAATACTCTCATGCCATTAGCATGGATGATAGTTCACCACTATTTTGTCTATTTGCTAATTCTTGACTAAACATTCAACCATGTTACTCATTTAAAAGGAAAGGGTCAGCAAAGAAACCTTAAAAAATAAGAGACAAGATTGTTGCATTTTTCTTTCAAGATAAACTATTTCTTAGCTTCAATACTAAAATTCAATTCAATTCAATTTATTTGTATAGTGCTTTTAACAACAGACATTGTCACAAAGCAACTTCACAAAGGTATATAAATTCTGAATATAAACTTATGAATCTACACATTTATCTATATACACACGTGGACAAAATTGTTGGTACCCTTCAGGCAATGAAAGAAAAACTCACAATGGTCACA
>JAQQZX010059543.1:0-12910 GCA_030068355.1 Notoglanidium maculatum | reverse complement strand
AAACGCTGTCTCGTTTCACTGTACACTGTATTACATGTATATGGTTGAAATGACAATAAAAGCCACTTGACTTGACTAATAAGATAAACTTCTCTACTGAGGAAATGTTAAATATGTATATTGTTTCTTACCATCAAAGCACACAAAGCGGTATTTGTTAATACAGTTCTGATCCAACCAACCCTTTGAATATATTCCAACACACTGCTCATGTCCCAGATTGTTGTCAGGCTGTCCTGTATTCCACATTTTCACATTTCCCAGTGGTTCATTTCCAAGGGACCAGCGCCAACTGTTGATGTCATTGTACAGTCCAATCCAAGCACTGGAACTGAACTGCTGTTGCTGTATTTCCTTCTGAAGTTGAACCAGGTCATCCTTGCTTTCGATGATAGCCAGGTCAGTGTGGTTAACTTGGCAGTAAGCCTGAGCATCAGTCCAGTTCATTCCCTGCTGGATCAGATAATACTTACGAGGGACAGACAGGACAAGAGAGACGAATCCTGTGGATGAGAGTGTTTTAATATAATATTAGCTCAGAATGAAATTTTCATTTTAATCAATCATATATTAAATGTTCCTTATAAAAGATACTTTTTCTTAATTACTTTTCATTGGTGCAAAACATTAAATGTTTTTTAATTTACATCAGTAACTATTTATATCTAGAGTGGTGTCAAAAAAAATTCTGTTCATGGAGGTGTCCTGTGACAACCACATTAGGAGGATGAAGGCTACCCGTACCTTTTTTGCCAATAAGGTAAAGTTATGAACACACACACACACACATACACAAACACTTCTTTCACCTGTTAAGAACAGGAGTATGAACAGACGCTGCTCCATCACTGATGTGCAGAAATTCACTTAGAAATAAAAAAATATAGTTAAAAATGGTAACTCCAGTGAAACAGATAACTGCAAGTTCCACATCACTACACAGCACTAAATATGAGTCTATCTGAATAATGGGCTTAATGAAAGATTAACATTCCTCAAGCAGTGTTGTGTGGAACAGGATTCACTGTCACCGTCAATGTATGACAGAATGTCATCTTTATAATGTAATATATAATATATAATATATTTATAAGCATATATATATATATATATATATATATATATATATATTATAGCGGCATTACAACGCTTCCGGGATGGGCGGGGTTTTCCCGGCGTGCTTGCAGAAGGGAGTTGTTCATTGAAGTTTATGTGTGTTTTCTGTGAATGGTGCAGTGTATTTAGTTATAGTTAATATTTTGGGGAATTGTTTGGGTATATTTCAATATACTGTGTGTGTTTTGGGACTAAGTTTTAAATCTACCGTTCACGGGAGGGGAGGGGATGGAATAGAGTTCAGCTGCTTGTCAGCCAGTTGGTGTGTTCGTGCTTGTGTGTGTTGATGATGCGCTGCTTCCTAGCGGAAAATCTGCGCAGTTCTTGTAAGAGCTCGTCCCTTTCACAAGCCTGTTGATAAAGAGCCTCCCCGTTTGGATGTTTCATTAGACTCCTGTGGTGCCTCTGGTTACTGCTGGCATCTTTCTGCGATGGAAGGTGAAAGATGCTACAATATATATATATATATATACATGCTAATACACAATATGTTTTATTAATATTTGAGCTTATAAACTAGTGACAGGGAGGATACAGGGGATGGATGGTAAGTAATTTAGAAAAAAACTGTCTGCATTCCCATAATCACAATAATTTGCAATATAGTAGCATGCTAAATAATATCACATTCAAAATATATACTGAAGTATCAAATCTTTGCAGGAATACAGACAGATACTTGAACATTTATGCACACGTGTATAAATAAAGACATTTTCTACAGTAAATTTCAAGAATAAAAAATTAATGAATAAATTTCCAACATGTATTTGTTATTATCTTTCCTGCATGCACAGTGCTCAATGCACTCTGTGAACTTACGCATAGCGTGTTCTCGCTTATCTCCATCATTGACGGCTCAGCAACACACACTTCTGCATTATGCTGCTACCTTGGACTACAGTTCCCAGTATGCTCCCAGCCAAGATGGCTGACACACACTGAGCTTTGTGTCACATGACTCGTAATTGGATGCAGGTGCATCCAATTTATACACTCCCCCACACACAGTTTTTTAAGGACTCTCAGTGTCACAGATACTTTGCAAAGCATTAGTCTAGCGTCTATGTCTGGTATTGCCAAGCCTTGAATTTTTGTGTTTTCTGATTCAGGTTTTGTACTTTGGATTACTGTTGCTGTCTTTGCCTGCCCTATGATGTTCTGTTTGTTGATCATCTGACCTTGTTTCTGTTTATGGACTGTGAGTTTGCCTGCCGTCTATGTACTTCTGCCAGTGTGTTAATAAACACGTACTGTTTTTACTGCCATCTCCTACCTGCGCATGTGTCCAGCCAAACCCGTACCTCCTGACAGAATGTTTTGACAAAACCAGGACACAGCAGGATTGCTGTGGCTTCTAGACAGGCTGAGAAGGCAGTCTGCACCCCAGAGCTCCCTCGGCAAGCTGTGCACTCCTGGCTTTGTGGATGATTTCTCCAGCTCTCTGCCAGGTTTTGAAGATGACATTGTCACCAAGTCTAAGTTCATGCATGAGACCAAGACCAAGTCTGGGTCCAAGTCAATGTTTTCTTCTAAACCTGAGCCAAAGCCTGCTCCAGCCACAGTTGCAGAGCCAGAAACCGCACCAGCCACAGTCACTGAACAAAAGACCACTCCTGTTTGAGCTACATGATTCTGTTAAAGCCACAGAGTCATTTCCAGTTTTACAGCCTGTTCCAGTCCCACAGCCTACTCCATCTCCAAGCTACAGACCCAGTAATGGAGCCCGCTCCTGCTCAGTCATTCACCCTGCCTGAGTTCCAGCCCATGCCCTCATCTAGGCAAAAGTTTAGTGTGGTGGTGTCCAGTGCCTTGCCCACACCTACAAGCCCAGTCCCACCAGGAGCAATCTCGTTGGGTGCTCTGGGAGTAGCACTTTTGGGGGGTTCTGTCATGATCTGTCATTTGCTCCACGTACAGCACACTCTGTCCGTGCTCCCCATTTTATCGCCGTCATTCATGGCGCAGCAACACACGCTTCTGCATTATGCTATGAACTACAGTTCTCAGTAGGCTCATGACAAAGCTAGCCGACACACTCTCCCGGGCTTTGTATCACATGACTGGTAATTTTTTTTTACTTTGGATTACTGTTCCTGTTTTTGCCTGCTCTACATTGTTCTGTTTCTTGATCACCTGATCTTGTTTCTGTTTAAGGATTGTGAGTTTGTCTGCTGTTATGCCCTTCTGCCTTGGTGTGTTAATGAACACATTCTGCTTTTATTGCCATCCCCTATGTGTGCATGTGTCCAGTCAAACTGTGCCCTCCTGACATTATGTATTTATACAGAAATAGAAAATTGAAAAATAAAAATTCTTGACAATAGGTAAGAAAATCTCAATTACAAACAAGATGAAATACAAAAACAACACAGTTTAAATGGGTTGGACTCCTTTGTTAGCCAGTAGAGGTTGACACGAATGTCTGAAACAAAAATTACAAAATAACCATGTGCATATGTACTGACAATATCACAGAGCTATTTTTTTTCACATGACCCCTGGCCATAACCACTATTCAATGCAACCAAAAGTACTCTTTTTTCTTTTTTCTCTTTCTCTCTTTATAAAAACCAGTGGTTTAGCGATCATGTCCCTGTCCAGCATTTCCTTTTTATGTGGCACACTAATACTTTATTGACACATGTGTGCGATATAGTACTACAGAGCCATATTTTAAACCTTCTGAGACCAATGAAACCTCTCTCAGCTTCAGCTGATGACTCAGGAACAAGAAACCATCTGACAAGTGTTTCAACTTGATTAAACAGACCACAGACCTCTGAACACATTCCCTAAACAATACCATCACTGCTGGACTGGAAATGATCTAGTCTATAGTCTATAGTGATTTGTTCTCTCAGGCAGGAGTTGGTTGAGCAATGCCCCTTACAATCTTGGTAGCAATGGCCAAAGGGGTTGCAGTCCACTACCAAAAATTACCAAGATTTGGCCAATCAGAAGGCCGTCCTCTACCAAGATTTACTTTTTACCTTTATCATTTCAGATGAAATTACCTCATGATGTTGCTAACCTGGTTTATATAAAGTAAGTTGTGCTTGGTTTTTGTTGATACCTCCTTAGTTTCTATACTGAGTGGAAAATTAATATTATGTTAAAGATTTCATTGTTGGTAAGCTAATGTAGGTAGAATCCAGAACATAATTAAACTTTAGTCATTGTGTTTAGAATGTGTTTGATGCCATTTTAATGGTTTTCATTCATAACTTGGTAACTCCAGACAACATTCACATAACATGATGTGAGTGATGGGCAGTTTTAGTAGAGTCCGTTCATACATATACAGAGTCAGCCAAAATCAACACAGACTTCAGGAACACTTCAACACACAAATGTCTGGAAGCTAACAGCCACCACTTTAAGCACCTCTTGTAATTGTAGAGGCCAAAGGTAGCTTGTGTTAATCTTGTGATGTCTGAATAAATTTTGTATTAAAATGTTTATACCAATTTTTCTTTTCCTGAAGTGTGTATACATTTTATTTGGTTGACTGTATATTTGGAAACATAGTTTTTAAACAAAAAAATATGTGAAAATAATAATTTTGCTGTCCACACATAAACGCAGAGGACAGATCATATTGTTACTGATTATTTTTCTTTTTTCCAAAATGAGCTAATTATATTTTAATACAGTATTTTATACTATGAGAATATTATAATTTATATTATACTGCATTCTACTGTATTTTATGTGGGGATTTCTTCAACCTGGAGCAGTTCTGGCCTTGTGAACTTGTAGAATAACATAAAAATAAATTATTCTTATCACAGTCTTATAAGTTTATCGAATTTATCTAGCTTTAAGGTCCAAGAGAGGACCTTACTCACAAGATATTTTTGACATTTTTGACATTTTTTTCCTGGCCCTTAATGTACAGGTGTTTTTTTTTTTAGAAAGTATGTTTATAACTTTTTTCTGTATGGAAATAATATTGTGTTTTGGAAATGACAATTAATTAACATAACTGTAGAAAATATAAAATTGAAAACATTTTCTTGTACCCTATCAGCAAAGATGTCTTTTCCACCACAGTATTTTGTGAAAAGCTGCAAGGTACCTTGATTGATTTTATTCTTAATTTAACAAAGAGAGAGGGGCTTGTCCAAATTATATGTATTTTTAAAAATATGACCAAAGGACATGAAAGTGCCTGTAGCCCAAGAACCACCCACTATTATTCTGTTATTCTATTATTACATGCCTACTGACAGAGTAGTGTATGCTTTAACCCCATATGATAGAAACAGAGTTTGGCAAGCTATGGTAGACCTTCAGCATCTTGGTCCAGCTATGAGACCCATGGAGGTGGATCAGTATATACTCATGTTTTTTTTTTGTTTGTTTAACCTTACAGAATGGATCCCACATTTAGTAGGAGGGGAAATGACTGTGTCATCAGGTTTGACTCTGAGGAGGCTGAAAAAATGTAAGGGGGAGAATAGGCCATGGTTGGCCCTGTGGTGGACTGGCGACCTGCCCAGAATGTACCCCGCCTCTCGCCCGAAGTCAGCTAAGATTTGCTCCAGCTTCCCCCGTGACCCAGATGGATAAAGCGGTATAGATAATGGATGGATGGAAGAGGCCATGGACCTGAGCTCTGTCTCCAGACAAGGTGAAGGAGTCATCAAGGGTGGCTGTTCTGCATCATGATGGAGACCCAAATAATGAACAGCATCTCAGCTGTTCATCTTCCAGCCAGGTGAAATGAACACCAAACTCTGAGGGAAGAAAATTCAGAATTCAGAATTCTTCAGCATGCTGCTGTGGCAGAGGAGCTGCTCAGGGGAAAACTGGTGGAGTATGCAGCCCCATGGAAATACACCAATAAGCATGTAGAAAATTATTATTTTGTTTTGTATATACAGCTCATTCTTGCATAATCAATGCATGGAATTTGTCAGAATTTGTGGGTTTTTGTTTGTCCAGCCACCTCTTCGGGACTGACCACAAGTTCTCAATGGGATTAAAGTCTCAGGAGTTTCCTGGCCATGGACCCAAAATTTCGATGTTTTGTTCCCTGATCAACTTAATTATCACTTTTTCTTTATGACATGGTGCTCCATCATGCTGGAAAAGGCATTGTTCCTCACCAAACTTTTCTTTGATGCTCTCGGATGGTGTTTCGGTGCCATTCTTTATTCATGGCTGTGTTCTTAGGCAAAATTGTGAGTGAGCCACTCCCTTGGCTGAGAAGCAACCTCACACATGAATGGTCTCAGGATGCTTTACTTTTGGCGTGACACAGGACTGATGGTAGCACTCACCTTTTCTTCTCCGGACAATGTTTTTTCCCTATACCCCAAACAATCGGAAAGGGGATTTATCAGAGAAAATGACTTTACCCCAGTCCTCAGAAGTCCAATCCCTGTACCTTTTGCAGAATATCAGTCTGTTCCTGATGTTTTTCTTGGAGAGAAGTGTCTTCTTTTCTACTCTTCTTGACACCAGGCCATTCTCCAAAAGTCTTTGCCTCACTGTGCATGTAGATGCATTCACACCTGCCTGCTGCCATTCCTGAGCAAGCTCTGCACTGGTGGTGCCCCAATCCCACAGCTGAATCCACTTTAGGAGACGGTCCTGGCACTTGCTGGACTTTCTTGGGCTCCCTGAAGCCATTTTCACAACAATTGAACCTCACTTCTTGAAGTTCCTGATGCACTGATAAATTTCAGGTAACCATGGTTACAGAGGAAGAACAATGATTTCAAGCACCATCATTCTTTTAAAGCATCCAGTCTGCTATTCTCACTCAATGACAGAGTGATGTCCAGCCTTGTCCTCATCAACACTCTCACCTATGTTAATGAGAGAGTCACTGAAATTATGTCAGCATGTCCCTTTGTGGCTGAAATGCAGTGGAAATGGGTTTTTTTTGGGGGGGGATTAAGTTAATTTTCATGGCAAAGCGGGACTTTGCATTTAATTGCAATTCATCTGATCACTCTTTATAACATTCTGGTGTATACGCAAATTGCCATCATAAAAACTGACAGAGCAGACTTTACAAAAATTATTTTTTGTGTCATTCTCAAAAGTTTTGGCCACAGCTGTAGACCTTCTGGGGCCTGATAACACAAAATATAAGGTAAGGCCTGTGGTGATGAATTATATACACTACCAGTCAAAAGTTTGTACACACCTTCTCATTTAATGGTTTTTCTTTATTTTCATGACTATTTACATTGTAGATTCTCACTGAAGGCATCAAAACTATGAATGAACACATATGTAATTATGTAGTAAACAAAAAAGTGTGAAATAACTCAAAACATGTTTTATATTTTAGATTCTTCAAAATAGCAACTCTTTGCTTTGATTACTGCTTTGCACACTCTTGTCATTTTCTATGAGCTTCATGAGGTAGTCACCTGAAATGGTTTTCCAACAGTCTTGAAGGAGTTCCCAGAGATGCTGAGCACTTATTGACACTTTTGCCTTCACTCTTCGGTCCACCTCATCCCAAACCATCTCGATTGGGTTTAGGTCAGGTGACTGTGGAGGCCAGGCCATCTGGCGCAGCACTCCATCACTCTCCTTCTTGGTCAAATAGCCCTTTCACAGCCTGGAGGTGTGTTTGGGGTCATTGTCCTGATGAAAAATAAATGATAGTCCAACTAAACGCAAACTGGATGGGATGGCATGTTGCTGCAGGATGCTGTGGTAGCCATGCTGGTTCAGTGTGCCTTCAATTTTGAATAAATCCCCAAAAGTGTCACCAGCAAAGCACCCCCACACCATCACACCTCCTCCATGCTTCACAGTGGGAACCATGCATGTAGAGACCATCCGTTCACCTTTTCTGCGTCGCACAAAGACACGGCGGGTGGAACCAAAGATCTCAAATTTGGACTCATCAGACCAAAGAACAGATTTCCACTGGTCTAATGTCCATTCCTTGTGTTTCTTGGCCAAAAAAAAAATCTCTTCTGCTTGTTGCTTTTCCTTAGTAGTGGTTTCTTAGCAGCTATTTGACCATAAAGGCCTGATTCGCACAGTGTCCTCTGAACAGTTGATGTAGAGATGTGTCTGCTACTAGAACTCTGTGTGGCATTTATCTGGGCTCTAATCTGAGGTTTTGTTAACTTGCGATTTCTGAGTCTGGTGACTTGAATGAATTTATCCTCAGCAGCAGAGGTGAGTGTTGGTCTCCCTTTCCTGGGACAGTCCTCATGTGAGCCAGTTTCGTCATAGCACTTGATGGTTTTTACGACTGCACTTGGGGACACATTCAAAGTTTTTGCAATTTTCCGGACTGACTGAACGGTTCTTAAAGTAATGATGGCCTGTCGTTTCTCTTTACTTGGTGATTGGTTCTTGCCATAATATGAATTCTAACAGTTATCAAATAGGGCTGTCAGCTGTGTACCAACCTGATTTCTGCA
This sequence comes from Notoglanidium maculatum, assembly GCA_030068355.1. Lineage (NCBI taxonomy): Eukaryota > Metazoa > Chordata > Actinopteri > Siluriformes > Auchenoglanididae > Notoglanidium > Notoglanidium maculatum. Next base: position 4,388 of record JAQQZX010059543.1, on the reverse strand, counting down.
CAACACAACTGATGGTCCCAACCGCATTAAGAAGGCAAGAAAATCCACAAATGAAGCATGACAGGGCACACCTGTGAAGTGAAAACCATTTCAGGTGACCACATCATGAAGCTCATTGAGAGAAGGCCAAGGGTTTGCAGCACTGTCAACAAAGAAAAGGGTGGCTACTTTGAGGAATCTAAAATATAAAACATATTTACAGTTATTTATAAATTTTTTCTTTGCTATGTAAATCCATATATCTTGCTTCATATATTTGATGTCTTCAGTATATATCTACAATGTGGAAAGTAGCAAAAATAAAGAAAATACATTGAATGAGAAGGTGTGTCCAAACCTTTGACTGGTAGTGTAGCTTATCAATATATTTTTAAAAAATGTCATACTGCTGGGGGATCACGTGCTCTATCCATGGAGCTGCACGCACATTTAGGGAGCTCTGGACACAAAGCCACCTTTTTCCAAAGTTTAACCTCGCTAAATCGAATGTGCTGCTTTATTTTCGCATGTTTAGTTTTCTAAATGTCTATGGTACATAAACGGCTGACTTTAATGTCCTCATCCTCCAAGCAAAAGAAGAAAAAGTTAATGGAAAGTTCTGATGCTGGGGCTACAGTTAATGCTAACATGGCAGACACTTTGGAAAGATTCGAGTGTGTTGTAAAGTCTGAAATGGCATCCATGAGAAGCGAATTATCCTCTCACATGGCTACTATTTGCTCCAAAATCGACTCGTTATCAGGGGAACAGAGAAAACAAAAGAAAATCCTGAGTAGCCATGCCCGACGTTTGGACACCGTTGAACAACAGCTAGTTGAACTACAAGATTGCTACTCTAAATTGCTCATAGGTGTGAATGCGAGTGTGTGTGGTTGTTTGTCTGTGTTGGCCCTGTGGTGGACTGGCAGGGTAGTGATAGAGATGGCAGAATAACTCATGCAAAAGTTCTGTTTGAAATTAGGAAGTTAGCCTTTCTTTCTGTCTATGCTCCTTGTACCTATGATCCTAACTTCTTCTCTATACTGACCAGTTACCTTCAATATGTCTGAGTGTGAGGTGGTGATGGGGGCTGACATGAACGCAGTCATGTCACATGATTTGGACAGATAAGGTGAGAGTGAGTCCCATTCACAGTCACTCTGCACTGACAACCTCAGGCGGTGGATCTCTTCGTTGTCTTTGCTGGATTCTTGGCGTATGTCTAATCCTTCTGGAAAGACCTACACATTCTTTTCCTTGAGGCATAAGTCTTATTCACGGATTTATTTTGTTTTTATCTCTTGCACTCTTTTCTCTTCCTTACTTAGCTCAGACATTTGTCCCATGTCATTATCTGACCCTGGTAGTAATGTTTTGAGACTGTCACTAGTTAATCGACCTCCTTGGGCACCTCGCTGGCAGTTTTATCCTACATTACTTCACAATAATGAGAATTTTTGCTGTTCATTTAAAGTTAGCCTGTTAGAATTTATCAATATCAATCAAGGCTCAGTGGATGATCCATGCATACTCTGGGATGCAGTCAAAGGCTTTATCCATAGCTTTTCAATTTCATATGCATCATATCTACATAAATCTCGTATCAAGAAAATTCCTGATCTAGAGGCTGAGCTCACTTCGCTAGAAGCATCAAATCAAGTTTCTTTTCTCTCTCCAAACAGCCACTAGAATTAGTGTGGTGAGAACGGAACTGAATCAGCTGCTTAAAGTCAAAGCCGAGTTCCTGATTCAAAGAACCGGACAAAATTACTATTTCAATGGGAGTAGGCCCAGCCATCTTCTAGCTCTACAACTGTGGAATAATCAAAAGTTTGCTAATATACCTGCTATAAAGAACCCCTCTGGTGAGGTCCTTACTGACCCAAAACGTATCAACGTATACACATCTGAGTCATCCTGTGACAAACCTACATTTTCTTTTTTTCTTTCTTCTATTACCTTACCTGAATTGATCACTTTTCAAGAACTAAAAAACTCATTGAAATGTATGAGAAAAGGCAAATCCCCAGGCTTGGACGGGATGCCTGTTGAGATGTATTCCTCTTTCTGGTCGGAGCTGGGTCCACTCATGCTAGACATGATAAATTACTCAGTTAAACAAGGGTCCTTTAGACAAGATATCAACACAGCTGTTATCTCCCTTCTTTTGAAAAAAGATAAGGACCCTACCTCATGTTCTAGTTACCATCCACTTTCCTTGCTTGGAGTAGACGTCAAATTGTATGCTAAAGTTCTCCCAAGCCGATTGGAATCTTTAATGACTATTGTGACAGAATACTTCACTTCTAATGGATGCAGCAGAGGAAACAACTTATCTCGCAGCACTCGCCAACCAGGGGCGGCTTATGGGAGAACAGCAGCAGCGTCTAGCTGCAGTGGAAGCTCGTATAGCCCAACTCGCCGGCGCCCTCAATCAGGCACCCTCAACTACCTCTGTCACAATAGTGTAAAGCATACACACCCGGGCTGAGGAGGATGCAGGTGCGGAGATGCGTAGAGGAGAGAGACAGTAAGAGGGCAAGAATTCAAAGAGGTGAAACAGTATCAAAGTCGGGGACTGGCAGAGGTAGAACGATCGGTAGACAGCAGAGACACAAGGGCAAATCCAATAAGCGAAAACCAGAATGGAACTAGGTCGACAACAGGAAAATCAATATGGTCTGAAAAGGCTTGGCAATGTCAGGTATAAACACACTGAGCGATATTACTGGCCTGACACTGGCCTGTTAGTACTCCGGAGATTGGGAACGGTTACGATGCTAGGGTTTGTAGTTCTCGACCGCCATATTAGGATGCTGTGGTGGATTGTGGATAGTGGAGTCCATTGAGGGCTCCAGTGCTGATGTGACACCACTATTCAGTGCAATAGGATGGATGGAGGTCTCTCCTTTCCTAATTTTAAACTCTATGCTCAATCATTCACTCTTTGCCCTTTATCAGTTTGGTTCAACTCAGGCTTCAAAGTGGCATGGAGAGCTATTGAAGAATCCTAGGTGGCTCCATATAATTTAAGACTTGGTCTTTTGCAGTATTTCAACTAAGCAAAGTAATCTCCATTTTGGCCCAATAATATCCCATCTAGTGTCAACCTGGATGTCTTTGGAAAGACAGGCTTGTTCCATGCCAAACTGGCATCATCATCTTCCTCTTTTCAAGAACCATAGATTTCTATCTGGTAAGTCTCCAATTAGATGCTCTCAGTGGGCTGAGTGCAATATTACCACTTTTGGGGATCTGTTCAATGATGAAGGTCTAAGGACATTTCAGGATATTAAGGTTCAATATAACATTCCTGCCTCTACATTCTTTATGTGTTTGCGCATCAGATCAGCTCTCCATGCCTATGGGGTCCCTTTAGATGCAGAGTTGCCTCTACATCCTCTCCATAACTTAATGTTTTTCAACAATGCCTTTTCTAACTCTGCTTCCTCTATATATTCATTTCTCCTCAAATCTTCATACAGACCTTTATTAGCAGTGGCAGTTTGGTTGAAAGACTTAGAAGTTGATGTACAAGACACATTTTCTGAGCACACATGGGAAGTAATAACAATGTCCTCTAAAAATCCCAATCATCAGATCACTGATCACTGGAAATTAGCACACAGAATGTATTTAACACCTTTAAAACGATTTTATATGCATCTCTCCAGATCTCCTAACTACAACCTATGTCCACAAGGGGTGCTGGGCACTTTTCTTAATTTTTTCTGGAATTACTCAGCTCTTAAACCTCTCAGGCGTCAGTTAGCTGATTACATTTCAATCCTATTGGACAAAGGCATCACCTTAACTTCTAACCTGTTTTTTCTAAGTGACTTCTAAGATCTTGCACTTACACGTTTTCAGACAAGCCTTCTTGCTGCTTTTATAGCAGCTAAAAAGTTGCTAGTTAGCCACTGGAACCCCCCCACACTTAATGTGTAGGCACTTATTGGCCCTTAGTCTGCTTAGTATTACCTCAATGGAGCTGTCAACTGCTAGGATGCATGAGGCTAGATCTCAAACACTGATGAGATAGAGTGCTGCTTTTGAATGGGTTAAGGCTTTTATTTCTGATAACCTTGTCTAACTAATTAACTTTTTTTTTCTTTTTTTTTCTTTTTTTATAAATAATCCTGTATTTTGTACTTATTTCTGAGGGTTGTACTTGTACCTGTACTTGTATATGTGGGGGTTTTGTATGTGTAGACCTATCCATTATTTATTTGTATATCAAATGTTTAATGCAGGGTTTTGGGAGGGGAGGGGGCGGGGAGGTAATTTTTGTGCTTTTGTACTTATTCTCTTCTTTCTGTTGAATGTTCTGTGAAGGACATTCACAGAGTTGTCCTGAAGCCACTCCTTTGATATCTTGGCTGTGTGCTTAGGGTCGTTGTCCTGCTGAA
>JAQQZX010059522.1:0-12912 GCA_030068355.1 Notoglanidium maculatum | reverse complement strand
TCAACTAAGTAAAGAGAAACAACAGTCCATCATTACTTTAAGACATGAAGTGTCTTTTAAGTAATAAAAATAAGAAAAAAATATTGAATTAGAAGGTGTGTCCAAACTTTTGACATAAATATTCATTATATATCTGGCCATTACAGGCTAAACCACCACAAAGCCATAAGGATTTTAAAACTATTTGAAAGTGCCAGCTTAGCCAAAATTCAATTCAACTCAATTTTATTTGTATAGCGCTTTTAACAATGGATATTATAACAAAGCAGCTTTAGAGAAATATATAATTTCCGGTTATGAGTTTTAAACATATAAATGAACAAATTTATAAAAATAAAAACAACACAGTGCTCTTACAAAATAGCAGTTATTCAGGTCTTTTTTGCAACTAGGTTGCACACACATCTCTTTTTGTTTACAAAGGGATCTATTTTTTTTTTTTTATTAAATCCTGTATCTATATAAATAATAAACAGTACCAAACTATACATTTCTGCACCAGGAACATGCTATTATTTAATGGAATTTAATGTAAACTATAGTTTCTAGTACATAGTTTCTACAAATAGTTACTAGCTATTCTAGCTATAACATGTCTGAGAAATATTGTGATTTGCAATATTGACATGTAAAGAATCTTGCTTTCTTCAAGCTTCCAGCCTGGAAACAGTGAAAACTATGTCCATACCAGAAGACGCTGTTTCAGATAGGCCACCAATTCACAACACATGTTTGGTAGGTTTTAATGGAGATGTGGGACTCTCTATAAGCCTTACCTCAAGGTATCAGCCACAGTCCAAACCCCAAGTGTAAATCAAAAGGTTTCCTGAGGAGTCCTGACAACCTTCTGCAATAACCATCTGGGGGACTGGTTGAATGTATACAAAATTCATGCAGTATGCTAACTAACCCTCATTTTACCCTGGAATGCCACCACCATTGATGCAACAAGTAGACAACTGCTTTAGGTAAATGAGGAGGTTTAGAGGAGGAATTTTGAACAAGTAGTTTGTCATCACAAAGAATTTGCTGATCACCACTGGACTCTTCCAGATGCTCTGCAGGAACGATGAGCTAAACTTTCAAACCAGCATTGTCTGTCCCTTATGTATATCCCTCAAAATATCCAGTTCATGGTGAACTATATTAAGGATCCCCAAGACAGCAAACCATTGTCAGCTCTTGAACTGAATGGTAGCTCTCATACACTGTCTGATCCATAAGCTGCTCCAGGTGATATGGCACTAGAATCCAGTACTTCATAGACATAGAAAGGTATGGCCATTAGGGTTGCTGCTGGGTCCAAGTATAAGATATCTTAGACCCAGTTCTCACCACTTCTGTCACCCCAATCACCTAGCACATTGCCCCTGTGGTATACCTCAGAAGACATTGCTGTAAGCCTCTAAATTTAAGCTTAAGCAGGGGTGGGGAGTGGGAGGTGGGGGTTGTCACATCTGTCAGCTTTCCCATGAATCCGTGAACTATAACATTCACATTTACCAGATATCTGATCAAGCTCAACTGTTCACGATCAATTCTTATATAATTCACGTATAATTCACGTATAATTCTTCATCTGGATAGATAGATTCTTCATCTTGGTCCTGATCTTGTCTTGTTTAGCCTTGCCTTGTTTAGCCCCTCTGAAGAATGCCAGACTTACTGCATGCTCTGCACATTTATAACTTTCTAGTTTGCTTGCCTTGACCTCACCTCTGGGGGTTCTGCCAAATAAAAAGTCTGGATAATATTAATCAGAACAGTTCCTTTCACTTTCTCAAGCAAGGGCTTGAGTCTATTAACTAACTTGCTGAGTTTTCGCATTTTACTTTTGTGAATTCCAGTGGCAAAGCTTTTGCAATACTCACATGCACAGACAAGCACTCAGTAGACACATATCTGTCAATATCTGATGAAGGATTTTCTGGAGACAGTAGCAAGAAGCATAAGTACAGACTGGCAAGTCTTTGCTAGCCCCAGATTTGCATATACCCTAAAGTTGCAAGTAATGCAGTTTCATAAAAGTAAGATTTTAGTGCTGTTTTTTTTTTGTGGTGCCCACAACATTCTTGAATGTCAGGTACTTCTGGTTCAATAATTTGACTGACTGTTCACCATATAAAATTCAACCTTGAAAACTTTACCGTAGTGATGTTAGCGACATCATCAGCGGACATGTCAAATTCCTTTCATGAATATTACCTTTGGTTAAAAAAATGAAAGCTCATCATTTCAAGACGCGACGCCAATTTAACGAGAAAGTACAAATCAGTGTGAGCTAACTAGCGAGATAGCTGACATGCTATAAAATGAGTGTGGCTTCTTCGAGATTTATTTCTGCTACTGGAGCAATTATGCGGTTATATTGAATATCAGGATGACTGTGATTACTTACACACTCGCTGTGTGCGCTCGTGCCTGTGGTTGATCAGAGCCGTGCCAAAATACAGGCTAATCGCACTCTTGCTCATGTGATATTGCTTAAATATACAAAAGCCTATGATTGACCTAATGACATGATTTCAGACAAAACAGCATGCTAGTGGTTACAACTGTTTTATAACTTGTAGGTCCATATTTCAGCACAAGGGTTAAAAAGTGTACAAATAGTTGGCATTCAGTTTACTGATGCCATGTTCTCATGACTGTCACCAGACACCACACATGACTCATGATAGAAGAACGTTTGGACATGTCTCTACATTTAATTGGTCCCCCCAAAAAAAGTGAGAGGGGTTTATTTGAATATTAGTCAGAACATTGCTTAATCACAATTACTCACACATGCCATGATCGCTGGTGGTCAAAATGAATTTGTGTTATCAGAAGACTTACTTGTACCGTAATTTGACCACAGTAAATCAGAACTAAAATGAACTTTATAAGATATAAACAAAAAAAAACCCATTGCTTATTTGTACCAAAAATTCATCTAGGTAAAGCCTGTTGGATTTAATGATAGATTTGGAAACTAAGTAGCATTAAGCCCAAAGGGAGAAAAACCAAACAAACTTTAGAGTAATCCAATCCCCTCAAGCGAGTACAGGCATCTTTATCCCACGCTGAGGAAACAGAGGATTGATGATAGAGGGAAAGATAAACTGGTTTAGGTGCTCTCCCTGTCACAATGTCACAGCATGAACTAACATGCAGCACAGCTTGAAATCAATACCAGTGTTACGTATCACAGAAAGAACATTACAACAGATGAGTCTGATATGTCTGCTGTTGATGAGGGAAGCTGATGAGGCATAAAGAACTGTAAGCCAGTTAACACAGCAGTATATTCATAGGATTGAGATTTCCTAATTAAGGGTCCAGTCAAATGCAGGAAAGCGGAAAGAACACATTGTGCTTTATCACCGCAAAACACAGCAGAATTTCTCATGCTGAAATTTATAACAAGCATATGGACAAACCCTGTCCCTGTGAGATGAATAACTATTTCCTGTAATAAAAGTTCTTTCAAGTAGTGTTCTTATTGTGCAACCTGCAATATTGGGAAACTTTTTCTTGTAACTGATGTATTAAACATTTAAGCTTATTGCACACAAATCTAGCAGATAATAAAACACTCTCCCCTTCAAAACAATAAGCCTCAAAGTTAGACTGAATATGAATTATTTGGTTGGTATTACTGGGATCACTTGCAATGCTATCAATGTGTTGTTCCACTTGGCTTCTCTGGTTTGACCATCTGTCTATGCCAACAATCAATGTTAGAATGATTTTCTTGGTTTTACAACAAATGATTACAATTAAATAATCAACTCCGGAATCATTGAGCTTGATCAAGAGAATAGGCAAAAATTATTTTATATCAAATAATCATCAGTAAGTTTCTCATCTTGCATGAACCAATGTATGGAACTTGCACATCCATTATGAGTATTTGAGTGAGTATTTGAGTACTATACTACTGCATGAGTATAGTAGTGACTATGTTTATGAATACTATGAATATGTGCTATGATGTAATATAGAATGCAATATTACCTTAGGTGGTGGGCTTTTATTTCATTTTCATATTCTCCTCACAAACTTATCCACCAAATTGTCAAAAAACCACAGAATCAAAATCACTTTAGGTGGATCACCATGGGACTTCAGGCAGGTGCGTGGGACAGACAGTAAAATTAGCCTATTAGACCTGAACTCCTATTGCACATAAACTGTGGAACACTCTGCCTGCACCTCTGAGATTTGCTGATTCGGTGGTCTCTTTTAAAAGGTTGCTGTAGATATATCTTTTTAGGCAGGTGTTTGGGTAATATGGTCTAAATTTTATGTTTTTATTGTGAATTTTTTTATTTGCTAATAAAACAGCACTGAGTCTTCTCCTATAACATTTTATAAGGTTGGAGAATACAGAGCAGGACACCCGAGACCATTCCTCTTTACAGAATCTCTCCAGATCATCCAGGGTCCGAGGTCTTCTCTTGTGTGCTCTCCTATCAGCTCACCCCACAGGTTTTCAGTGGGGTTCAGGTCAAGTGACTGAGATGGCAGAAGCTTGATTCTGTGGTCAGTTAACCATTTTTATGTTTTTGATTTGGACATATGCTTCAGATTACTGATCTTTCATGCTGTATATTGGCTATTGTAAAGCACTGTGTGACTTTTGTCTGTAAAAAGGACCTACTTTGCTTATACTCAAAGTCCAGCTTTAGCAAGCAAAGATGTAGTGGCCAGAAGTGATAGCATGTTCAGTCTTCCTTGGCTAATTTTTCTTCGAAATATTTTTTTCAGATTAGACCTAGCTGACCTCTCACTGGTTATAAATTCAGACCCAGATGCCAATAAGAGCTTTTAATGTAGTGTCTAGAAAAATGATAGTTGTCTTTGACCAAATATGATATTACATGCATAATAAACTCCCTTTTTCATCCATCATGGTTAAAGGTTAAAGGTTAAAGGATATAAAAAATACATAAACAATTAAAGATTTAGTATGCATAATTGCGTGCATAATTAAAAATGTTTCAAAAGTCTGGAAGATCAGAAAATTGACCAAAAGGAGGATGCATGGTAATACTGCTCTCCCTCACAGTGAGAAGGATTGTGTGGAAGATAAAGAAGAATCCAAAGATCCCAGTATCCGCACAGGGATCATCGGTATTTCACAGTTGAACAAATTCCTGATGTTGTCAGGTTTCAAAATGATCTATTAAACACTACCTCAGTAAAAAAACGTAGTTGTAAGGTCCAGAAACTGCCACTCTCGGTCCCATTCCAAGTCCAGCCTGGACCTTTTGCTTTTCCTGTGTCTTTGATCTGGTTTATTAATGTATTGCCATCATTTGACTTCTGCCTGTTTTGGATTGTCAAAAAAAAAAAAAAAAAAAAGATTTTGCCCCGCACTTACAGTCAGGTTCATAAGTATTTTGCCAGTGAAAGAATTTTCCGATTTTTGCCTCTGTATACCACCACAATGGACTTGAAATGAAGCAAGCAAGATGTAATTGAAGTGTGGACCTTCAGCTTTAACTCAAGGAGTTGAAAATGATTGTTCTTTTTTTACACATCCATTTTCACAGGCTGGAAAATAATTGGATATGTTTATGGCTTCATTTAAAATCCTTTGTGGTGGTGTACAGAGGAAAAATCACGAAAATCACATCACTGTCCAAATACATGTGGACTCGACTGTACATCTACTGACCTCAAATCATGACAAGACCCAAAGTTAAACTTTTGCAGCCAGTGCTATATTTTGTAAAGAACTAATATTGCAAAAAATGTAAAGCCCTCAAATCCACTGTGAAATAAGGGGGTGGGTTATTGATGCTTTTGTGGTTATTTTGCAAAGGTCATTTGTAAAAATGAATGAGCCTTCAGTCCAACCGATAAAGAAACCCTTTATGTTAAAATAAAGATGAAAGGTAAACAGGGTTGAGTTTCCCAGAACAATCATGAACGATGAACATCATTAAATGGTGAAGTGAGCATCACACTGAAGTCTCTCTCTCCACTTAAAATCATCCTAACTTTGCAATTTTGAGAAACTGATCATTCTTCATTTTGCATATTCATTTGTGGTCAGTTTTTACAAATTCTGAAGCTGACTGTGATGTGTATTAATGTTGGACTCGTGCTCTTGTTCTGTTGTGCGTTTTAAAAACTTGTGATCTTATCGTTGATGTAGCTTATTTGGAATTCAACAGTCAGATAACATCACAGACAAATCTTAAGGAAATATTTTCACTGCTTTATTATGAAGAACAATACATATACCCCCACTGCCACCCCCCCCCACACACGCACAAGCACAACAATAATGTAACATAATGTACTGTGATGTATATGAAAAAAATTACATATCAAATATAAAAATATGTATTTCTGATGAAACAAAAAAGGCAAACAAACAAAAGCTAATAAGTTCAACAGTTGATCTGAAATCAGAAAATACTGAGCACATAATCAGAAGTCTAACAGCACAACAGGAAACAGAATATAAGAATATAGAACAAGCAGGTCTAATATTTACAGTGCTTCACTTGCAAACACAGAACTGCAGAAGAATACAGTCAATAAAAAAAATGTATCATAGCTTTACACGTCTTATAAAGAGCAATACATTTAGGTGGGTAAAGTTATGAGCTGCTAACTCTCATCTCAGGCTCTTTTTAATTTTTTTTTTTTTTTTTTTTTAAACTTTTTTTAAATCATTATCACCATATAAACTAATGAAAACTGTAGAAATGATTTCCATACATTGTTTTCTACCTTGGCTTCTGGAGCACTTTCAGTTTAACTGTAATTCCTTCTGGATTTTATCTTTCAGTTTTTTCACCCAGAGCAATTTGGGGTTAGCACAGAATGTCTTTTTTTTCATCCTTTCCATAGTGAATCTTTTAGGAAATACAGAGAAGAACATATTGTTAAATCTCAGGCTATTAATTTAATATTAAATAAATTAATGTAGTTTTACTAAAATATCATGGAACAACATGTTGACTGTTACTAAAACAAAGAGAATACACTCTGCCTTTGGAGGTCCAGTCAGGATTTTGAGAAATTTCAAGAGTCATGTTGGAAAATAAGCAGAACTTACATAATAGCGTGAATGTTGCATCCTCCATCGGTCTCCTGAACCCTAAAGCCCACAGCTCTTTGCCTGACGAGGCTCTTATAGAGTTTATTATATGATAGGCAACAACTTTCATAGGAACCTGTTACAAAATGGGGATAATATTAATCTTCATGCAACGCTACTGATAAAATGGCATACTGATTCTTTGAGCTGCAAAGTGTTTTCAATATTCCATAAATTCTTAACTATTTTCAGTTGAATGTACTACATGTATTCATACAAAAAAGGAAATTTTTGTTAAATTTATTTATTTTTTTTGAAATGCACAATACTACAAAATATTTGCATTTTGATGGCTTTTGAAATGGTGCAATTAAGACGACACACTTAAAACCCCAAAGACATGTCAATTGTTAAAAAAGAATGGTGCAGATGCACAAAAGTGGTTACCTACCTTGTGCCATGCTTTGGTGCACGCATGCCAGAAACAGGAGAAAACAGAGGACACAAAGCTTCATTGCTGCTCTTTGTAATCTGATTTTACCTGAGGCTGGTAAAAAAAATGTACGCTCTGAGCTCTATCGCTTAATTAATCTTATACTTTTGTACTTTCATATAAACATTTCCCGAACTGGGATCAAGTCTGTGCGGGGTGAAAATACATACCCTGGCAGTCTCTGAAGAATGGAGAAAGGTGCTCAGTCTGTGAAAATCCACTGCTCTTTTGCAACCCTTTGGGGGAGCTTCTGCCATTTATGGCTTTCAGCAATTACACTAACACGCCTCTTCCTATCATTTTACAAAGGATCCTACCAATGATCAAGAAGACATCACTTGAAACCAGATTTTTTTTCTGGTTTGCAAAACAAGATTATATTATTATATATATACAATAGCAGTCAAAAGTTTGGACACAACTTGTTATTCATAGGTTTTTCTTTATTTTGACTATTTTCTACATACTGAAAGCATCAAAACTATGAAATAACATATATATGGGACATATATGGAATTAGGAGGTAAACAAAAAAAGTGTTGTTTCATATTTAGATTCTTCAAACTAGCCAGCGTTTGCCTTGATGACAGCTTTGCACACTATTGGCATTATCTTAACCAGCTTCATGAGGTAGTCACCTGGAATGCTTTTCAATTAACAGGCGTGCCTTGTCAAGTTCATTAGTGGAATTTCTTATCCAACATCTGTTGTAATCCATATTAAATCAAGAACTGCTCAACTAAGTAAAGAGAAATGACAGTCCATCATTATTGAGGACATGGATTGTATTTTAAGTAATAAAGAAAAAACATTCAATTTTGTCCAAACTTTTGACTGCTACTCTGTCCTAAACAATCATCTTCATGGCTACTCCAAATGTCATTCGTTATTTTTTAAGAATTTGCCTTCCAAAGGTTCCATGGTTACTTTTTCAATAGGAAAGAAAGATTGTTAGCAAACTTTTAAAGACATAGTCTGATAAACTAAGCATGTCAGTGCTGTGCAATACTGGATTCCTGACATATTGTCCCCCAACTTTTGATCAGGCACATCTGGAACTCCTCAAAGCCAATATAAACAAAAGAAATCTGAGAAGTGAGATTGTGCAATGATTTACACAAACCCTGCTCATATACAACTAGAAACATGTCCATGTGTTCTTTTTTTTGTCTAAAACAAAAAACTAACTTGAGTCTTAGGTGTTCTGCAGTGCAAGTTTTTAGGTGTCTAGTTAAGCACAATATACATTTTTATAATAACAACATTAAAGAACAGATACCTTTATAAGTGTTTTTACTTTTTTTTTTTTGATATTCACAAAATCTTCCCAGACATACATCTATTATGTCTTTGTATATATATGACTCAGTGAGCCTTGCATAACATAAATATTCTTACAATATTTCACTTTGAATATGTACCAGAGAAGCACCACTATTTATGTTATTGCAAAATGTCTTAACACCATTTTTCTCCCTGTAACCCAACCAAGGAGTAAACAAAATTCCACACTCCCTCGAGCACAACTTGCTTATTATTATTAAAGATTGTGTGAGGACATTTTGTTAATAAACTCCACTCAACTCAACCTTTTCATTTTATTATGAAAATGGAAATATATTTCCTGTACACATGGTTGTCCTCACTAATAATCCTCACTTATAATATAAAATTTCATGAGTCTGCTGAACAGATTTCTTTTCTTTATAAGGATTAACTTCAGATATTCTAATATTATTATGTCTTGATATCATTCAGGGTATCTCCACATTCTCATGCTCTGTAGCTCTCACACGTTTTCAGTGGGATTTAGCTTTTTTCTAGGTTGGATGGGAAAAGGGTCTTGTTCTGGTTTCAAGGACACAGCTTTTTGTATATCTTGAGAAAATTCAGGAAGATCCAGCAAGGAGCCCAAAATAAGCCTGATCTTGCATTATTTAGTGAAGGCTGCCAGATTTTGCTCCACACTGTCCAAAGTACATGACAAGTTCATGATCCCACTTAGTGTAAAATTATTCCAAATGCAAGTTTCCCATGAATCTTTGGAAGAAAAAATACAACCACCTTACTTGCAAGTCATGATTCTTTTTAGCTTTCACATTTGCTTTCAGTGTTTCACAGTGATGAAATTAATTTTATGTAGTTTTTTGATTTACATCAAATCCGTGGCATGTGGTCTTACCTCAGCGTATAACCTGATACACCATACATCATACAACCCACATCAAGTGTAAGATCATTTCTCAGAAAACCTGGAACTTGAGAGCTTTCATGAGGCCATAGACCAAGACACAGTGAACAATGTGGAATGTTTTCTTTGCTTTTCACAGTAAGAAGCAATTATCCTTACTGTGCATGGAGGCAAAAAACACATGGCGTTCATTCAGCTTGCTCTCATTTGTTTAAGCTTCATCGCATGTCTGTAAATTAAGACTTATTATGCAAGTCATTCTTTATAGAACAGTCCATTAGAAATGCCACTATGATATAAGGCTGTAATAATAATAATAATAATAATAATAATAATAATAATAATACACCCAATTTTGTGCTCAGTATTTTCACTAGTAAGGTCAGACATAAATATTATTACTACATATTATTACATTTAAGAGAAGGCAAAAGAAAAAGAAGAGAAATTACCATGACCATTTATTAAAAGGTTTACAATATTGGCTTTTTATTATTAGCCAAATATTTATTGGCTTATAAATGTCAGTTAGAAATATGTCATTCCTACTGGTGAAATACTATACAATTTCTAGATCCTAATGCAAGACAAATGCTTGCATATCATAGTTTGCAATCACTTTTTGCAGTCATCTAGGAGTCTTTCTACTCTTGCTCAGTGAATTTTCACCCATTCTTCCTTGCAGAACACTTTTAGTTTTGCATGTTTAAGAACTACCTATACAGATTTTCAACTTTGTTAATTATGTTAGGTTGGGGAGCTGTGAGGGCCATTGCAAAAGTTCAGCTTGTATTTCTTAAAAATAGTTAAATGTGAATTTTGAGGTATGTCTGGGATAATTGTCCTGTTGTAGAAGGCAGTCTCTTTTTTGCTTCGGTTTCATGACCGACTGTATCACATTTGTTTCCAGATTTTGCTGAGATTTACTAGAATCCTTTCATTCATCGTCCTGCAAAATATTTCCTGGCACACACAACCCCAAAGCATAATTGATCCACCCTCAAGCTTAACAGTTGGCAAGGTAATCAAATGCTGCTCCTTTTTTTTTACACAAACATACACAGGAAAAATGGCTGAGTAGTATTTCTAGAGTTAAGTATGTTTTTGCTCTATAGTTAAAAACTATTTTTGTGAAAATAGTTGTGTTTGCTCTATTTTGAGAGTACAGAGTAAAATGTGTTAGTTGAATAGAAGCAAAATTACTAAAATTTTTAAATAAATTTGAAATAGTAAAATTTTCTTCACTTCACACCAAAAAAAATTTCATTTCTACTTCATAAGTCCACAGCACTTGTTTCCAAAATGCCTCCAGTTTTTCTAGGTATTGTTTTTTATACATCATACAGTACATTGCATGCATACATTTTCCCTTCTGATGATTCTTCCATGCAGATCATGTTTGGGGAAACAATGCTCCAGAGTGGAATAGTGCATAAACACCTATGCGTCAGCTAAACCTTCCTGCAGGCCCTGAGGGATTTGCTTTGCCTTTCTGCTCAGCATACAGGCGGTTCTGTCTGAACATTTTCATGGAATCCAGGATTTTGCTGTGACTTCCACAGTTACCCTTAATTTCCCTTTCTTAGTGACATTTCAGACAGTGGAAATCATGAGTTGGAAGCACTTTGATATCGTTTTATAGCCTTCCGCTGCTTTGTAGTCATCAGTTAAATTCATTTTCAGATCCTCAGTCAGGGCTTAGAGGAGCTCGTGGTTACTGAGTATAAGCACGTGATTTGAAGCGTCAGAGAATTTAATATGCTATGGAACTGTTATTCCCAGTGACAATTCATGATCTGTTTAATGAGTTCTAATGAGTATATTAAGGCCTAACAAGTTAATTATGGTCTGAGACACTACAACTTTTTAGGTTCATTAAACATGAAGTAACTGGTCATTAAAATTAGCAGAATTTTGAAAAAATATAGTTTGCAGCAGAGGATGTGTTTATTTCTGTTTACTCCAAAATTCAATTAAATATCTGATTTAGCTGGGGGTACCCAAACCTTTGATCTGTATATAAAATGTTCAGTTGGACTGAGATGTGGTGACTGCACATGCTGTAGCATGTGATTTACATAATTTTCATCCTCATAAAACCATTCAGTAAACCCTCATACCCTGCAGCGGATAGAAACGTTATCCTGCCACTCCCATCAAAAGGGAAATGTTTCATTATAGTATAAAAGCAGTCAATCAGCCCCATTGATTTGCAGCTCTTCCCTTTAAGAAGACAAGTGAACCAAACCATGACAGTAAAATGCCTCTACTACATTACAGGCCTTTAGGCTGTTACTTTAATTTGTCACCCATCTGAATTATATCTAATTATATAATTAGATATATCCACTTGCTATATAATGTTATATAATAACATAATAAAAATACTACTAATAATTATTGGTATTATTATTATTATTATTAATATAATACTAAACAAATAATAAGAATAATACTGTAACATGCTAGCATGCATGTTTCTGGAATACAAAACAGTAAGGTTATAGAACTACAGTCTGACTTCCAAATTAGTGACAGTTCAAGTGTACCTTAGATATTTTTTTTTATTTATCTTCTAATTTTATCCCTAATTTAGTCATGAACAATTCCCACCCACCAAACAGTTCTCCCCTATCAACCAGCTACCATCGAGGGAGGGCAATGGCTATCACATACTTCCTCTGAGTCACTTGACACCAGATGACTGCCCATAGATGGCTGTGGCAACATCGTGATCGCTGTATGATCAAACGCTTTTCTGTTGTGCCATTCAAGAGCCTATGTACATGTGATTTTAACCGTGGCATGATTGCTGGTGGCAGATGGTCTGGTTTGATCTCCTGAGATTTTCATGCACAGTAGTTTTTAGAGTTTACTCAAAATGGGGGCATAAAGAAAAAACAGCATGACTTGCCATGAAAACAGCACGAATCCATGGACCAATTTATATGGTGAATATCATGCCATATTTTGAAACCGAAAAGAAAAAACTTGAAAAGTCAAAACTCAGTTTATTTGTGCCCGTCTCAGGAGTAAATTGAGTGTGATAAATTGAGTAACCTGAGATGAGTAACATAAAATAATCACACACTGCTAATTGTGCCTTGCAATATAACACTGGGTTACAAAAAAATTTTTTTGTGAGTTGTCTAATATATTTCTGCTGATTTAACATATTTCTGGCCC
>JAQQZX010059504.1:0-12913 GCA_030068355.1 Notoglanidium maculatum | reverse complement strand
CCCACACACACACACACACACACACACACCCCAGATTTAAGTTCAAAACAGCAAGCCTGTGTTTGCTGTGTGTTTAGTCTCCGTTCTGGCATTTCACAGTACTAAACAATAAACAGGAAAAATAGCAAGGACTTTTCAACTAAACCTAAAAAGGCATGTTACTCCCATATTCCTAAATCTTCTTCGGGAAAGTTTTAGAAAGCTGTTAGTCATGCAGAGTTCTTGTATGTTGTAGCCCTGCCTCCTAATTTGATAGACACTTAGGGTCATTCTATAGGAAAACAAGCACTTTTTTTTTTTGCTTGTTTGTATGTTTGTTTACGTGAACATTACAAAGGGCTGATACTGGAGACTCCTTCCAAAATGCTAAATAACCATTTCCTCACAAAAGACGCATCCATTACACTTCATAAGTGTAAACAATATACATAAACAATAAGTTTCTGTAGGCGGTTTGGCATTAATATGATGCATTGCAGCTAGAACTAATGTGAGAGCTGCTGTGACAGAAAATCAAGCGTTCAACAAGACTATGATATACGGTTTTGTTAGAAAGCCCATTTTGAAATGTTAGTCTTCTCCTACAATGTGACAATGTTTTTAACAATTTGAATCCGTCATGTTCATGTCTATGATCTATACATTTCTTCTTCTCACGTTAAAAATGGTCTGTTTTTTCTTTCCACCGATCATTTTACAAGATCCAGGCTATTAAAAATATTTTGTAATAGTTTCAACATTTTCATTGTTTTTGTTTGCGATGTGTTTTAAATTGTCTAGAAATTAACACAGCACAGACAACATAACGCTATCAGGTGTTTTTTCCTGCCTTGCATGTTTGCATCACACATAGAGATATGACATTACCATATCATACATATGATATATGACAGAAAACTACAGTCATGATCTTGTGGCATGCGCTAATATAAAGTATAATTTAAAAACGTGCCAAATTAATCAGCCTGCATAATTATGCTGTTTGGTTTTCCTTTTTTTAGTCTTCCAGCGACGTTCGTTCGTCATTCCTAGATACTAGCCGCCAATGTAAATGTAAGTGTAAATGTAAACCTTTTCCTTGAGAAACATTTGATACACTCAAGTTAAAAAAAAACCCTCAATGCAAAGTGGCCAAGCATTTCATTGATAAAACAAGTTTTTTTCCCCAACATCATTCTTGTCCTGAGCACTTTTCAAACCAAAGTTTTATAACTAGTATGAAAAGAACCAGTAGACGCATGAAAAGCAAAGTTCAGAGTATTCAATAAAACACAATCCAAAATCTCAAACAAACAAAGGCTATGAAAGAAAATACCAATTTACAAAAAACCACAGAAAGCACCAATCTTCAAACCACAGGGTAAAACAAAGCGCAGTAAAGCTGGGAATAATTTGGTTGGCGTGACGACTGGGTTAGAAATGGCAGTGGCCCAGTCGTGCTTCAAATTAACAGTGAGAGGAATCTTGTTGATGTCTTGATGGTAAACGGAATGAGAGATAGTGAAAGAGATTCAGGGAACTTTTGCATTTTCATGGTAAACCATCATATTTATCAGGTAGCACTACTCTGGGCTTCGATACATTGACTTAACAAGTATGCTAAACAAAATGCAAACTCCAAACAGGTAAAAGTTACTTCACACTTAATAAGACACCTGTCTTCAAACAATCCAAAGAATGGTCAAACTGGGAATAGCAAATGAGCATGCAAAACAAGGAACTGAAACTACAGAAGGTATTGGCAAACATCGCAGTGACCATTGGAACACCATGTCCTTATATCGACCAGAAAAGGAAGTAAACAGAGAATGGAAAACTGAATTACGCATTATATTTGCATCCACCTCTTCCCTTTCTTCCTCGTTTGTAATTTATTTATTTTTTTGCCATGGTGTGTCCAGCTCCAGGATCCCCAGTTTTAACCTTGAGGTCATTTTCCTATGGACTGTCTGTGCTAAATTGTGTGAATTTTTGTCATGGACTGATGTCCCATTCTGCCTCACACCCAGTTTTCCCAGGATAGACACTGTATCCAAAAAAAAAAAAAAAAAAAAACACATTGGTTCTGTACTATTTGACCTAGGACAAGCTTATATTGGCCATCAGAAGAAACGTAATTTTGGCATTTGTCACCGCATCTCTATGGGGTAAAAATAGGCATGAAAAATGTAAGTAGTAAATGATGGGTGTGTTCAGATCCCATCAATTGTGTGTGATTGGCTGGTGCTCATGTATGATATTACCTCATCACTATTCTTTACAGTCCCATAATTCCAGCTCCAAATTAAGTACATGGAGCAGATATGTTAGTTCATGTCATTGTTATCTGATGTGTTTACGGCAGTTTGCAAAGAGATAAACTTCGACATTATCCATATTAGTCATCATTCAGCTACACAGATAGGAAGGGAATGACAGAAAAACATCTGAGAAACATGGAGGGAAATCAGAGCAAGTATCAACAGAGAAGAGAGAGTGAGATTAGTAACATAGTTCTCTGTTGGCAAGTAATACAGAAGGTTTTGTTGTTGTTGTTGTTTTTCTTAAAGTGAAGAATAAATAAAGTGCTAGTCCAAGTACTTCCGAAAGAGGTAGGTCTTTAGTCGTCGCTTGAAACCACCCAGTGACTCAGCTGTTCAGACATCTAGGGGAAGTTAATGCACCTTGTACCTTGAGAGATGGTGGAACCAGTCGAGCAGTGTTAGAGGGTCGGCGGGAACGTGGTGCAGGCACTCATTCATTCTTAAGCAGTTTAGTTGATAAGGCATCCTGTGTACAAAACATGTTTACTCCCTGTCGCTTGCTGGCTATAATAATAATAATAATAATAATAATAATAATAATAATTGAGAATAAGTATGAACTAGCAAGTCACACAAAGACACAATGCTGTGCACAATTAAATTACTGCTCACAGATGTTACCACAGCTAGCAAGCTAATTGATGATAACTAGCAAGTAACTAGTAAAAGTATTGTTTGATTAGGTTCTAACTTTAATATCAATGCATTTGATGTTTTTGAGGAGAAACTTGTGCATTAAGTAAGAGAAAATGGACAAAGAAGGGTTCTTACAGAAGTCAACTTTAATAAAAAAAAAAAAAAAAAGTCAAGTTAAAAAAAAGAGTCAAGAAAAAAGGGACTAAAAAGAAGTCAACATTAAAAAGGAAGTCAGTTTTAAATAGAGTCGACTTTTAATAAAATGAGTCAACTTTAAATAGACAACCTTAAATGAAAGAGTCAACTTAAAATAAGTCAACTTAAAAAAAAAAATAAAAAAAAAAAGGACTCAGCTTTAAATAAAAGTCAACATTAAATAAGTCAACCTTTAATTAAAAGAGACAACCTAAAAAAAAAAATAAGTTAAATAAACATTAAATAATGAATCAACTTTTAATAAAACAAGTCAACCTTAAAAAGTCAACTTTGAATAAATCAACTTTAAAAAAAGAAGTAAACATTAGTCAATTTTAATAAAATGAGTCAACTATTATTAATAGAAGTCAACTTTAAATAGTCCACTGTTGATACAAATTGAACTTAATTTGAAAAAAAAAAAGGCCAAATATAAATAAAACTAAAAAAAAGAGGCCAACTTCACATAAAAAATTCTCAACTTTAAAAAACAGAAGTCAACTTTGAAAAAGTTAAAGCAACTTTAAATAGGAAGAGTCCAATTAAAAGAACAAAGTCAGTCATACAATGATGAGGAAAGTGAGTATTTCCAAGTCCTTGATTTAAGGCTTTGTAATTTGAAGTCCAAACTGTGGTAAATTTATTTTTAGCAGAAGGCAGTGACCTAAAGCACATGGATCACAACTGGTGTAATTAGTAGAGCAGGTGTTGTGATTTCCTGTGTATTTCCTGTGTACATAGCTTTACTAAATAATGACCCTGGATTTATGACCCATTGTGTTAAAGAGGTTTATTTTTTATTGGAACAACATCCATCAGACATTCTACTGTGTACCAGTCAGAGGATAGAAGATGATAAGGACACACACACACACACACACACACTTTACTTTATTAGAAATGCAAGGAGAACAAATGACAGGAAGGGAGTAGGAGGAAAGGTGGAAGGACAAAAGTGAGTATGTATGTGAGAGTGTGTAGTGGGAAATCAGTCATTGTGAACCAAATACAAGATCCAGCTCTTTTAATTTGTGAAATTTAGTGTACAACCCTTCAGAAAAATTGTTTGTATCAGTGTTCAATTAAACTCAACTTTGAGCCGCATTTTACAATCAATCGAATGAACTGATGCTTAAAGACCCCACTTTGACTAGCAGCAGCACTGTTCCCAGCATGACATGGTAGATAATCATAACATGTCCAGTTCATTTTTCTGATCTTTCTGGAAGGTAACAAATCCAAATAACGAAATAAAACCTTATATTATAAGGTAGCTATTATGGTCAACGTTAACCAACAGCTTCTTGATTTGGGGAAAGACATTGTTGTTTTGAAAGATCGTTCTCTAGCTTATTCGGTCACATAAGATAGAAAAATCTTGGTGGAAATTTCCACAGAGTGTCTGCCTGAGACTTTTTACGAATGCGAGTGAAGTCGCTGAGGTTAGGAAGCTGTACAAGTTTAGGAGTTTGAGGGAAAAAAATCCTTCTAATCTAGTCCACACCCACTTCCAGGTTAAATCCAAATAGAGATATAGATAATTCCTTCTTTAGACCACTAAAGATCCATATAGACATAGTGGCACTGTGTTGGGTAATACCGCAAACATAGAGATTTGTCTCTCAAACATTTTCCCAAGGTCCTAGTTGTTTGCTAGATCTCACCAACACATCTGATTTACTTTAATAACCCCCTGCTGATGTGAACCAGGTGTGCAAATATATGGGTGTATTGATTAGTAGTTGCAAATGCCAGGATTCCTTGGAATAAGTGGACGGATTTGTTTTGACAAGTGAATGTCAACCCAGCACCCAGGATTTTTAAGACATGAACTTGATGAAACCAGAAAAGGTCAAGTCAGATTATTGCCACAACACGTGACATTTGATAAACAATACCTGAAGGCCATTTCCTTAAGAGACAGAAAGAAATACAGCTGTATGCCAGCTCACTGCAGCGCACCAAAGTTAACAACGACCGTAAAGAAGACGTCTTATGAGAAGATGTTTAAATGGGTTGCTGCTAACTAACCAGAAACGTGAACCAGAAAGGCAATACATAAGAAACTGCTGTGAGAAATATCAATACTTTATAAAAATTGGTATTAATTTAGCAGAACCACCTTAAAAGGTTCACTTAAAGGAGTTTGAAAATTTTGTTCTCTCAGCAGCCTCTTTTTTTCTCTTTTTAATAAGACAAAAAAGTGTCATGTCATATTACTAAGAAACACAAAAGCATCCAACTTAAAGTCTTTCCAATGGCAGAAAATGTTAAGTTACAGGTTCACTTCTGCCTCTATTACAAAGTGCTGACACTGGAGACTCCTTACATGGATATTAATGAAATGTCTAATTACAAGTATTCAACAAACACATTTTTAATGCAATTATTGTTAACTTTAGAAGTCCCTGTGAATTAGCTGTTACTCTACGTTGCATGAACTACACTGCCATAATAATACACTATACATTAAATAAGCCTGTGGTTTGAATTATAACTCCTGATTCTGATCACCCAGTTCAATGGAAGTTAATTAGACAACATTTTCTTACTACTTGCTATTAATGATCGCGCTACAAGCAGCGAGTCGTTGTGGTAATTGTTTAAGACCGGAGCGAATTCATGTATGGACACTTCAATAAGAACCGTGGCATAGCTGGTGATCAACAGGCTGATCTGGTGAGTATTTCTGACATTGCTGATCTCCAGGGATTTAGCGTTTACACAGAATGGTGCTCAAAAGCAAAAAAGAAAAAACCATCCAGTGAGGTCAGTCAGGTCTGCAGGGGAAAAGCTTTGTTGATGAGAGAGGTCAGAAGAGAATGGCCAGACTAGTTCGAGCTGACAGGAAGGCTAAAGGACAACCATGGTGAGCAGAAATAATCTCAGAATGCATAACATGACAAATCAGGATGAATAGTAAAAAATGTCAGATTATGTTTTTTGTCAAATTAAAACAAATGACATGAGCAATTCTGCTGCTATCCGTCTCTCTCACTAAGTAACTCCTTCCATGTCGTCCAGTGAACTGGCAGATAACAGGTTTAAACACGTTCAACATATATGCGACTCTCAGTTGTGTGAATGAGGCAGTGTGACATTGAGTATCCATCCTGCACTGCTGATTATTGTTGATGTACTCTATATAGTCAGTGTATTACAGGAGACGTACTACATTCAGAATAAATAGAGATTAATCCTCTTAATGAAGTATTAAATTGTGCTATTCTTTCAATAAATAAATAGAATAAGATTTCACTAGGCAAAGAAGACAAGGCCTGGTCTTATCACCACGAACTTTGTCCAGGTTAGCTGTTTGGGATCCGTTTGGGGAGTTGACTCTTATCAATGAATCGACTCACTCAAAAGATCTGACTCACTGAAAACATCTGCTTTTCCTATCACTACCCAAAGTCAAGTCTGAATCACTCTACTGTTGGCTCCTTAGCTCCCTTACTTTCCGTAACTGATTTGAATATCCGTGCTCTTGCTAATTCGGTAACTATGAATGAACTGCACAAAGGAAATCTAAAATTAGAAAAGAATAAAACCAACTCTTACAAAGAACCGACACTGGAGACTGCTTCCCAAAACGCTAAATAAACACCACTTCACATTAAGCATAATAACCACATTAGTGATTTCACATTGGTTTTTTTTTTTATTATTATGATTTGTTAAATGTGACTATACAAGTCCCTGTATGAGTAGATACTATAGAAAAAATAATGTATTGGAATAAACATATTAATATAAACCTGTGATTTGATTTTCAGCCGTAACTACTGTCAGAGGTTCGAACCGATCAGACTCAAGAAAAGCACCAGAAACTACAGCTTTAGCATTGTGATTTTAATTAATTTTTAATAAGATAAGTAAATCACAAGTTTGTATTAACGCACTTGGTTAAATACCTTATTGTTTCTATAGTAACTGTTGCTCAGGGACTTGTATTCAAGATGAGCTACATAATCTAAGGCTAATAATGATTAGATTACTAACATTTAAAGAAGAGTCTAGAGTGCGCACTACTGCATGTACTTGAATACTGCATTCCTTAATCTGACATCTTCCCTATTACGTCATAGTGCATTCCTCTTCCAGCCCTACACGAAAACCCCACTGACATGATTACCGCATGTCAGTGCCTCATCATGCTTCTGGAAAGCAAAGGTTTCTGGTATAAATGAGAGAAATTCAGACATTACATTAAAAGCTTTGTCACATTTTGACATTTTGCAATGATGGCATATTAGCTTTAAATTTGAACTCCTGTCTCTTAGTTTTGCTGCAATGTCCTCCACGAGTAGCCACTGGCTTTTCCAAGACAGCATCGGTTCTCTTTATATTTTGCCCTTTTCAGGTGCTCTGACTCTGCTGGTTACGCGGCAACATTTAGTAGTCATTTTGCTCTTTCTTGTCTGTGAGCTGTGCCTTTTCTGGACTTTTGCGGGACTCACTAAATGCAAATAGACTGTCACGAATCAATAAAAAAAGTAATCAGTGACAAATTGCTGTGGTATAAATGGAAAAAATACTTCTGAACATAACAGCATCCCCACTATGATTGATTCCTTATGTGCAGCCTATATTCATTTGAATTATACTGAAATACTTCTTGCCCTAGGTTTGCTTTGTTGTTGTTATACTGAACACTTGAGAAATCTTTTTACATTGAAGAAGCGATCGATGAACTTTTTGACTAACTGTACGTTCCAAAATGTGGAAGTGAAGAGAGAACGTAATATGCTCGCCAT
Organism: Notoglanidium maculatum; assembly: GCA_030068355.1. Taxonomy (NCBI): domain Eukaryota; kingdom Metazoa; phylum Chordata; class Actinopteri; order Siluriformes; family Auchenoglanididae; genus Notoglanidium; species Notoglanidium maculatum. Next base: position 5,022 of record JAQQZX010059504.1, on the reverse strand, counting down.
TCAAGTAGGTAAGTTGTCAGAACACTGTTGCTAGGCAACTGGCCAATATGTATACTAAGAATCAAGCACTTTAAATGGGTTAGTCTAAAGATGTTGATAGCTATCACATAGCTATGACATCTTTTATGCAGACAATGTAACAGCAGAACAAAAATTAATTAACATGGACCTTGCACGGGTGTTGAGAATTGTGTGACAATCGTCACTCTATAATATTGAGATTTTTTTATCATTACATAGACTTTCTCATCCTGAAACCCTGAAACTCTCCATACTCCTTCCGCCACAGTTCTCTCTCACCCCTTTTCTAAGAACTGATGGATTTTACAACGGAAATCACTACCACTTTTCCAGCAGAATGACGCACAAGAGTACAGCACTTACCGACTGTCTCTTCATAGTTCATGCGTACACATAGGGTCATGTTTGTTCAAATGAGGAGTGTCAGCTGTGTGTGTCTGTGTGTGACAAGACTTTTACGAAACAGCTTTAAATCCCCAGCCACTTCAAGTGACGTGATTTAAAATGTGTGCAGCCTAATATGTTTACATTATTAGAAACATATGTGCGCACACACACACACACACACACATATTTGTATTAATGTCCTTATGAGGACCTTCCAGTGACATAATTATTAATGAGGCTAATTAATCCTACTGTATGCTACATCTACATCTAACTCTAACCTTAACATCAATAAACAAAAGGATTTCCAAAACTTATTTGTTGTTGTTCTGGTTTTCAAAATGTCCCCACAAGGTCAAAGCTCGGTCCCAACAAGGTCAACGATTACCACCTCTCCCCTCCCCACATACACACAGAGTCTGAGCTATAGTAACATTTATACACATTTATTTTTGTACAGTCCCCAGCAGAGTGTGTGAGTGCATGCCTTGAATCTTTTGAACTATTTGATATTATTAATTGCACGGTCTATTAGAGTGTATGTTCGCGTGTGTGTTTTGTTCTGCTTGAAGTTGTGTGAATTAAATGGCTACAAAAGAAACACATCCATTTGGGACAATGACGACATGCGCACAGCTTACTTATGTGTGTGTGTGTGTGTGTGTGTGTGTGTGTGTGTGTGTGTGTGTGTGTGTGTGTTCGTGTACTGAATGCGAGTATCCCCTTCCTGTCATTCTCACACATTAACAGTGTGTGTATGTGTGTGTGTGTAAGCACATTGTAATTGGAAGCACCATAGATCCATAAATAATCCATTCCCTGTTACTCCGAGGTTGTGAATGATGTTTATGAAATCACACAGCAGTTCAGTAGAACTGATGACTGAGAAATGACTTGACTATAAACCCATGTCCCAACTTGCTATACACACCTTGAGAAACTAAACACAATGTGTATGACTTTCACACACTCACAGTGATAATCATTTCTCAGCTGTCATCCAGCATTTCTTTGTCTTTTGGCCCCGTTCCAAGACGCATACTAAAGATTTAAATGCTCTGCCAAGTGTGTTCTAACGTCATACCTTTTTTTTTCTACGCACATTCTCAAGATGTTCACACAAAGTGGACTTAGATAACAGATGACTCAACATGCTATCACTGATTAGTATGCTGCTACCATAATAAAATGACAGCAATGTGGTTTTGTGTGCTGCTAGTGCCATTCAATTTTCAGTTGTACCGTGTTTTTAACAAGAAATATTGTCACAGAGCAGCTTTACAGAATTATGGAGTTAGACGCCTAATTAGTAAACCAGAGGCACAGTGGCAAGGAAAAACTCCCTAAGAAGACATGAGTAAAAAACCTTGACAGGAATCAGACTCAAAAGGGAACCCATTCACTCCTAGGTGATACCCAATGACTATACAGTGTACGGGTGGACATCATAATAACAAGTCAAAAGTGAAGCCAAAAAATCTCTGTAGCCCTCTAGTGGCTGGCTGAAATACACCTTTTAACCTCACCCATTCCCATAAATAGTGAATGGGACAGATGGCAGTCTCTCATTTTAAGTTACAGCCCCACCAGTTATTTTTGGGAATAGTGTTCTGTTCTGTTTTTACAAGTTCAGTTGATCATTTCATATCTCCCCATAACAGTAATTTGATGATAAATAAAAGGGCATGGTTAATGAGGTGATTGGATGCCAAGTCTCATGAACATGCCCATATTTTCCAACACACACTGAAAGTTCAGCAGCAAAGCCATGTTTTGTTCTTCAAGCAGTCCATCAACAGTAAGATCTTTGCAATTTTTCTGGTATGTTGCTCATTGTGATGTCGACGCTTGCTGGTTGTACTGATATAACTGATTGCATAAATCAAGGCAGCTCACACTACCTAAATTTAATAGTAATCTACGTTTTACTTCATGACCTTAGCGAACACTTGAACTATCGTAAAGTACGATTAGTCAGTCACTGCATTAACAGAACGAGCAGAGAATAAAATAAAGCACTTCTTCCTTCATGCCATCCGAACACACATGACCTCAGAAAAGCAATTTTTGCTGCGCATCTAGGAAGGGTTATAAGGCCATCTCCAAACAATTTGAAATTCAGCATTCTACATTGAGAAGGCTTGTTTACAAATGGAAAGCTTTCAAGACAGTTGCCAATCTTTCCAGGAGTGGGTGTCTCCAGCAAATTTAATCCAATATCAGACTGTAGAAGACCTGCAGGTCTTGTAAGCACATCTAATGTTTATGCTCGTGACAGCACATGTATAGTTTTAAAGGAAGCGTGGCTGTGGCAGGATGACTTAGGTTTGCAAAGTTGCAGCTGAACAAACCACAAAAGTTCTGGAACAATATTCTTTGCCTAATGAGACCAAGGTGGAGATGTTTGGCCATCATGCACAGTACTATGTTTGATGAAAACTGAACACAGTGTATCACCACAAACACCTCATACCAACTGTCAACCATGATGGTGGGGGGTGGACAACGATATGGACGTGTTTTGCAGCCACAGGACCAGGGACACTTTCAGACATTTGATACTATGATGAACTCCACTTTGTACCAGAATATTCTTGAGACAAATGTGAGGCCATTTGTCCTACAGCTTAAGCTGGGCTGAAATTGAATCATGTAACAGAACAATGATCGCAAGTACTTCAGCAATTTGACATATGAATGAAAAAAATCAAGGTGTTGGAATGGCCAAGTCCAGTCAAAGTCCGAGTCAAAGTCCAGACCTCAGTCCAACAGAGATGCTGTGGTGGGATCTTAAGAGAGCTGTGTGTACTCAAATGTATTACAACAAATGCCTTCAAACATCAATGAACTGAAGCAATGTTGCAAATAAGAGTGGGCCCAAATTTCTACAGAAAATGTTTACTTCTTTGTTGCTAAAGGTGGTTCTACATGTTAGTGAATTATAGTTTGTACTTATCTCCCACCTTGTTTCTGTATGGTGAGGCTTTCATTGTTGTCACCTGATGTTATTAGTTTGTTTATAGAAGTTAGTCAGAACCACAAAATTGTTATTTAGACCCTGACAAATAAAACCAGAATTGAAGGAGGGTGTACTTTCTTTTTCCCATGACTGTGAATGTTTGTGCATGCTCTTATAAGCACGAAACTGGTAAAAAGGAAAAAAAAAAAAAAAAAAAAAAAATTTATTTCATCTCATAAGTAATAATGTGATAAAAATTGCGTATTGTAAAAATTATTATTATTTTGGGGCTAAAGCATCAAAAATCAGCCAAACTGTTACAGCAGAAGCAATGGGTGGGGAAAAACAGCTTCACAATCACTAGTAAAAGTAATAACATGTGTTGTCTTGCATGGCGTCATTACTCAGACGGTCAGGAAAATCTGTACAGAAATGTGAAATAGAACAGTCACCTAATCCGTATGTCCCACTTGAAAGAACCAGCTTGTTGTGCATGACGCATTGTCTAAATTAATTGTAATTATAGTACAGCGATTTTAAATCATCTCAAGCTGTTCAGGAGTTAACGGCTCTATGTCTGAAAGGAGGAGTCATCGATTCTGGAGAAAGAATGTTGACATTTGAACTCAACAGCCAAACAAATGCACACCTCACTTCACTGCACTGCAAATTCATGGACGTGCATTGCCAAGGCAACGCCAAGGATGTGCCTTTCACCTTTAAAGGTGCGTTAAGTAAGATTAATCTTTGTTCCCCCCAAAATTAGGTCTCTGATGTTTAGGTGTGGTCAAGATTTGAATGATTCTCACTCATATTAAGCTCTGCCCCCAGGATCTACAGTGGCCCGTGGAGTAAGAGTCTATAAAATGACTGACAGGAAGTGCATCCCAACACAAACAATTATTCAAGTATTCCAGACCGGAAGTCAGTTTTCCAAACAGGTTTTCTCTGCAACTTTTGCGAAGAATGCAGTTTAATGCAATGCTTTTTTCCCCCCCTAAATCATGTTTCACATATCTTTGAGTTTATTAATACAAGTAAAGAATTAAAAAATACTAAGCTTTTAAGCACAGAAACAGCAGGGACAATAATATTAATACAAAGGATGCTTACCGGAGGCTATTTGTCAGTGCGAATTAATATGCACGGTGTTGTTTGTATACAAATCTAAAGAAACATTTTAACACAACTTACAGTGTAATTATACTTCCTTAATTGGAAGTTAATGAACAACTTAGATTGTTCCTTTAAAAAAAAAACAAAAAAAAAAAACTGGCATGGAGCCCTTTGGAAATCGTACTCACTCACTGAGTCAGTACAAAGAGCCGGATGTCCAACCAGTCGTTTATTCAAATTAGAATTAAAAGGAAAACCATATCCTGTTCCTGCGCTTTAAATCCTTGGCAGGGAAGATCACGGAACTTTTCCTGAGTGGGCGTGGCCTTGTGGTCGCGCAACAATAGGGGCGTGTCGGATTGGTATAAATTAAAGTCCGAGCGGAAGGAGCCGACGGTCAAAACTTTCACCCAGGACGAGCGAGTACGATTTATTCGGATTTCACATCCGGAAGAAGGCGCACGAGAGTGTGTGTGTGTGTGTGTGTGTGTGTGTGTGTGTGTGTGTGTGTGTGTGTGTGTGTGTGTGTGTGTGTGTGT
>JAQQZX010059454.1:0-12916 GCA_030068355.1 Notoglanidium maculatum | reverse complement strand
GGGGAGAACATGCAAACTCCACACAGAAAGGCACCCTGGTGACCCGGGGATCGAACCCAGGACCTTCTTGCTGTGAGGCGACAGTGCTAACCACCACACCACCGTGCCACCCCGAATATTAAAATATTCAAGATATTAAACAATTACTTTCTTTGTTTTATAGATTTCAAAATTCAAAATAATTTATTCCCAATTTTAAATGAAAAAAAAAAAAATCCCAGATTTTCAATGAGGACTTGTACATGAACAAGTACATCCAAAATGCAATTAAATGTGCTGGATATAAATAAAGTGAGTGAAAACATCTTTGCAACTCTGTTTATTTTAATGTGTTGAGGGCATTCTCATGGTTTTTTTTTAATTAAAAAACCATGTACATCTATTTTACGATTCATCAATGCACCCACACACATCCACACTCACAATTCCAAAATTAAAAAAAATGTGTATGTATTCAACAACAAGGCATTAATCCAAAACAGAAGGCAAAATCAACAGAAACACTTTAGAAAAATAGATTTTTGGACTGTTGTGAAGAAAACTGTGACATCTGGCATAACCAAGATGTCAGAAAGAATTGGCAAAGATTGCCTATGAAATGTGGGATCGTTGGGGCAAAGATGTCAGCGAGAATGTGCCGTGGGTGGGCTACAGGGGCCGACTATTACAAGTGAGAGAACTAGAAAGCTGCTCAGGGGATATGAAGGCAGTTATAAATGCAAATGGTGGGCATAGAAGTTTTGTGAGAATATTTATAACATATTCAGAAAGAGACTGGCAAATATTTAAACTGATCTGTGTTTAGCTCAAAATGCTACCTGTCGGATTAATTAAAAAAAATTTATGCGAGTTAACCAGACTTTCTTTTCCATCCCTGTGTGCACTCTTATTTTCACCCCAGAAAGATAAATTACTCTCTGACATTTAATGCAACTTTATGACACGGAATATTAAAATTTAATTTGCAGCTAGCACCACTGCTAGCACACTCAACTCAGGTGGAGTCCTTTTTATGAGCCTGGCTTGAATTGCTAAATAGAGTATGAAGGTTAACATTATTTACCATCAAAGGACCTTGGCAAAATGGTGCACCTCGTATCTGTCTGTTAATTTCAGTTCACCACCACACAAAAACTGGATGGATTACAAAAGCTGATTTATTGATTTTTTTTACCACTCACTTTCCGGCACGTTCCGATTGTCAAGATGAAGTGCATTTTCCTGTGTCTCAGTCTTACTGCAGTATGGCTGAATGAAAATAAAACCACAATTGATTAATTCTGGGTGAGGGAGCAGATTGATTTAGTCTCCTTTTTTGCCTTCTTCTTGTGAAATTTACCTTGGAACCATTTACAACACATTGAGGCAATCATAAAAATCATGACTTTTTTTATTATTCTCTACCATGTGAATAAGGTCTCTGTCAGAAGGATGGAAAGTGCTGTCAAGATCTTCCATCACATGTGTCAATGTGTCCATGTAGCGGCTGAGAAAAAGCAGCATGGGTGTTCAAACTTCTACACAGTCCAGATAAATTTGTCTCTGTCTCAGCAAGACAATATCCTGCCCTGTTAATTAGCATGTTGTGAGCTGGGCTGCAATAATAACTTCCTCTGCTGTCAGACAGAGAGGTTAAGGGCAATGTTCCAAACTCCAAAAACCCCACACGGCTTCGATTAACCCCCGGGGCACATATCCGGGTCTGCTGACAGAATAGCAATCTGCAGTGTGTGCTAAAATTTAGACTAATTACATTTGAGAAAGAGTTGAATGGGAAAATGAGCTCATCTGAGACAGATGAACATCAGGAAGTAAGATAATCTACATTTAAAAATATAATGCAATCTTGCATTAAACTAGTTTACTGTAAGATGATACAGTAGTTCTCTGTGCACATCTGGAGAGAAATTTAATGATTGCATGTATATTTATGGACAATATGTCTAAATGAGTGTGATAGAGGGAATTAGTGTTTTTCTTGATGCACACTCCTGCATGATGAAAATATGTTAATTAAAAGCCCTGGACTGTTTCAAGGTTTCAATAACAGCACAATTTCTCCTTCAGGAAACCAGGTGAGGCTAACCCCAACCCTAACCCCAACTTCCTCCTTTAAAAACCAAAAAAAAAAAGAGTCTCTCTCTCTCTCTCTCTCTCTCTCTCTCTCTCTCTCTCTCTCACACACACACACACACACACAAAATGCTATGCCTACACCTAAACCTAAAGTTCAACTGCATAAAAATATTGAAGCCCAGGTGTTTGTTAGGACATTTGAAAATACCCTATAATTATGAGAAGACACATACAATAATGGAGAACTATTGTGAACAGCATTCTTTCTTAGAAAAGCCAGCTTATTTAAAGGTGCTTCTGAATTATTAATGTAGGACGAGTCACTGACAAAGGTGTGAGTAGGTGTGTGTGTGTGTATGTGTGTGTGTGTTGATGTCCTGAGGAAAACATTCACCTAAGATTTGTTTGATATTATCTAGAATGTCTTACTAAAGAAATGACAGGATGGGAAAGAAATTGTAGCTGATGACAAAATAAGTGGAAGGATGTGGAGGAGTAAGCAAAGATAATTAGATTATTTATACAAAAACAATATCTGGAAGAAAAACTGCACAAAGAGCCATAAAACCAACACATAGGGTTAGTTATTAATAAGGTGTAGTCTTGGACACAATTTAATAGTTCAAGGTCACAAACTAAGTAAGTCACGGATACTAATTATTATATTGTGGCTATGAGATGCCAATGTGATGATATGATTATGCTGTGGAACGTCATATTTAATGTGTCCTTCAGTTAATTATTTTGATAGAAAAGGGCAAAAAAAATTCTATTCCCTTTGAAAACTCGCTTATGGTGACGCAGCTAATTGTATATCCATGTCGCAGCACCAGTGATCCTAGTATGCCTTTATATGTCATTTCAAGATAAAAGTGTAATAATATCAATCAACATCATTACCTTCCAGCAATCACAACACTCTAATTTATTTGATTTTGTTGTCAACCATCCAACCCTGCAATCCATCCAAGCATCCATCTATTTATCCAAGCATCCTAAGACTATTGTCAATGCAAGCATCCATTCAAGCAACTTTCCACACAGCCATCCAACCATCAATCCATCCATCCAAGCATCTAAGACTATTATCTATGCAAGCATCTATTTAAGCACCCATCCATCTATACATAAATCCATGCATCTATGCATTCAAGCAATCCATCCATCTAGCAATCCAATCATTGAAGAAAATATCAGTTGTATCTATTTAAGCATCTATCCATCAGTCCTTTCATTCAAACATCCATCTATCTGCGCCTCATGAATCCATTCATCCAACCATCCTTCCTTCCTTCCTTCGATTCCTCCATCCACCAGTCTATAAGAAAACCCATCCTAGAATCCAGTCAAATAAGACTATTATGAGTGTAAGCATCTGTCCATCCATCCGTCCATCCCTTCCTCTGTTAATCAATTCATCAGAAAAAGAGGCGGTAGTTGAGAAAGTCCTCATGCCAATGAAATCACTCTACTAGTGTAACAACTTTGAATATACAGGTAGACTCAGAACTTTTGGCTGTTGGGCCTCTCAGAAATCATTCACCCTGCGTCTACGTACTTCCATTTTTGAGTGGGAACACTGTTAGTACGTTCCATTAGGGTGCTACTTGAGTAAAGCACAAATTTAATAAAATAGTACTAAAGTACAATAATGAAGTACAATTATGCAAGTATTTTTTACCCCTGCCCATCTCCACTTTTCCTCATATAGCCACAATAATGCAAAAGTATTAACATATGCACGGTCAGTGTCATCCTGATAGAGGAATTAATTAGCAAGTTTTAGAATGGTTCTTGAGGCCAATGACAATAATTGCATCTGCTGAGCATTTGCACCACTCATGGAGCCATCAAGATTTCCCAAGTACAAACAAACACCTGGTCAACCATTACAACAATGATTGCCTTCATACTGTCATCAACATGCAGACCCAGATCAGAATCAGTGCCTTCAGCAGAGAGAGGTGGTCTTTTCTGTACGGTTATGTCCTGCAGTGTTAATTATTTATATTGATATGAGGTGTAAGCAGTTTTCCAGCACAACTGGCTGAAAGTAGTATTAGCAGATATGGTGCAGATGTTGTGAATGAATGGTATATAGCTGGATATAATAATAATAATAATAATTATTATTATTATTATTACTATTATTATTATCATATATTGTTATATATAGTGGAGGTTGTAGGCCTTTTTTTGTCCCTGAACCACTAATTTGGTAATACATGGACATTTAATATATTATATTCCATACAGAGTGAACAGTTTCAGTGCCTGTGACCTTGTGAACCTGAGCTCAGGGACAAATTTGGACTTATGTCTTGTACAGGTTGGACTTTATTGAAGAGGGTTTAATGCAAGCACCCATTCTAGCATCCATCCATCCATCTATCCACCCCAAAACTATTGTCAATACAAGCATCCATTCAAGCAACCTTCCATTCACCAATCCATCCAAGCATCTTTATAAAAAAACCCTGACACTTGGATGAATTTTGGTCACAAACAGGTCTGCATTGTGGCGTGCCAATGCATGCCAAAAAGGGGCCTGACACTGTTGTCATCACAACACAGTTAAGCATACTTTGTGTCATGTCAAGGCACCTGTCACACATAAGTGACGAACCAGGTGCAGATCTGACATGAACATGTGTCATGTCTGAGTCACGCAATGGCACGCCATGGCAATCATTTCCACCATAGTTGTAAACCACAGTTACACCATAGTTGCACCAAGGGCAGGCACTATTTGCATATAAGTTGCGATGATGTCACCCCTGAGCAAGTCTGCGTACTCTGGCACGAACAATCACTCATTGACATGCTATAGTTATGCATGCATGACGTCATCGTGCAGGAATTTGGGGCACTATGGTTAAAAAAACTTCACACAGTCAGTGTTCAATGATAGAAGGGACATGTTGAATTCACAAGATTCAAAACAGAAGCAAGAGTGGTTATATGCGGCGGCTACAGGCCTTATGATTGTTGCTCATCAGAGAAAATTAGAGGATTAGTAGAGAAGAAGGAGAGAAGAAAGAGTCCCTGGCAGAAAAAGGAAACCAAGGAGCCGGGCAACTGCTTGCCACTGCATGCCGTGCGGAAACTATGTGCAATGTATGTGCAACATATGCATGCCAACGTGCGCCATTGTGTTCCACCGGTGTCTACATTGTCAAAAAAGGCATGCAATGGCAAGCAGTGACATTCAGTAACATACAATTGTTGCAAATAGGTTGCACATAAGTTGCACAGAGTTTGTCCCTAAACCACTAGTTTGGAAAAACATGGACATTTAATGCATTATATTCAATACAGAGTGGACAGTTTCAGTGCCTGTGACCTTGTGAACAAATTTTGTGCAACTGGCATAAAAATTTTGTCAACTTTTTCCAAATTTTAAAACTTCTGCCACGCACACAAGTACTTGACACAAAGCACCACAAAGCTCCAATCACACTTCACTAGTAGTCCCATCATTGGCACACAGCAATGTGGGTCTCTTCATGCCACCTCTTTTGTACAATTGTCAGGGCTGCTTAAGACTGTCATCAATGCAAGCATCTGTTCAAGCATCCATCCACACATTTATACATAAATCCATGTATTCATCCATTCATCAATCCATCCGTACATCCATCCATCTGGCTAAGAATGTAATCAAGCCAAGCGTCCATTCATGCATACATCTGTTCATGTATCCATTTATCTATCCATCTATCATTTCTTCAACCAATTCATCAGAAGAAAACAGGAGCAGGTGAGAAAGACCTTGCACCAATGAAATCACGCTACTAGCTTAATTACTCTGAGTGCTCAGGTAGACCCAGAATAATCTGATCTGAAAAAATTGTTCAGAGAGGATTGTGTGTGCCCTTCTGTGTCCCTGAACCATAGTTTGGTAATAAATGAACATTTAATGCATTAAATTCAATACACAGTTAAGAGGTTCTCAGTGCCTTTGACCTTGTGAACCTGAGCTCAGGGACAGATTTTGACGAGCATGCTTTATTGAAGAGGCTTCTGTGAAATTAATGAGACTGAAGGTTCCTGTCAGCTGCTGTGCCTGAGTACAAACTCATCTGTTCATGAGTGAACCCTGGCAGTGCCAGTTGGCTCATTCTGCCTGCCTACACCGTCTGTAACGGCTGTCCCATAAAGCATACCCTAAACTGTGTGCCAAACAAATGAATCATGTGACCTGAGGTAGGAGTTTGGACCATTGTTGCCAGAACTTGCTCTCTTCCAAACACACAGACTCCGTTTGCGGGAGGCAAAAATATCACACTGATATGTTGATACTGGTGCAAGCACAATCAATTGTTATAATTAATGTACATGGCTGGGATGTGTGGAAACAAAATCTATAGCACAATCGATTATGAAAATATTATTCACACATCATACAATTTATTCATTCATTTTCAGTAAGCACTTTATCCTGCTCTGGGCCGTGGGGGATTCGGAGTCACTGAGCGTAAGGCGGGTGGAACAAAAACAATGTGCGCAAAAAATGGAAGAAATTCCAAAATGTGAATGAGGGTGTCCTTGGGTAGTCTGGAGGGGAACTGTCCATGGTGAACATGACAGCGGGAATATACCGTAGTAGGGGTGTTAGTGTATTGCATTCGCATTTTATATTTAGAGTCCACCTACCGGCATGTTTTTAAGTAACTGGGAGGAAACTAGAGATCCAAGAGGAATCCACAAGGACACAGGAAGGACATGCGGAGCACAGACAATAATGTGAGCCCTGCATAAGAGCCTGTGTCCAACAAATACGTCTTTAACATTTCTAACATTTCTAAATTAAATAGAGACTTGATGTTCGTAATAAAGTAATGCTGTGCTAGAAGATATTTTTTGCAACCTAGCAACAATAATCAATTGAGAAAAGTGCTCTGGATACATTCTGAAAATGAGGTTGTGGACATTGCCAGCACAAAAAAAGGCATGTGGTGAACACAGGCCATAACAAGGCAGGAACACATTCTGGATAGAATATTAAAGGGCCACACTACACCACATGATATGACACAATTACTAAAAGTGTCATTTTCTATTGGGTGATAGCTCATTGCGAGGGATAGCTCAGTGGTTAAGGTTTTCAACTTCGGATTGGAAGGTTGTAATTTCATATCACTGCACCACCAGGTAGCCACTACTGGGTCCTTGAGCTTGACATTATCCTGCCTCAACTTTAAATTTAGCTCATTGACAACAGTTTGGTTAATTGTATGTGGCTACTGAGAGAATACATGTCTGAATACGTTCTTGGAAAGAGACAGATAATGTGTTACAAATAGGGGTGCACTACAAGTTTTTGTTGATTTTTTATGCAGGCATGAGCAAGTGCACAGAAACTAAGCTTGAGGGACAAACAAAGATAATGTTCATTAAAATGAATGTACAGCATTCATTCATTCAACCTCCGTAACTGCCTGGTCGGGGTCATGGTGTTTTAAATTATTCTATTACTTTGTTTGTATTTTGGGAAATAAAACCGACTAAATTTGTTAGAAAACACAAACAAAAATAATGCTCCCTAGAAACAACCCACTCCCACATACATCTCTAGGAACTGTCACAGTCACTATTCACACAACATGCTGACAGTGTTGGCATTTGTACCTCATGTTTTTCTAGGTTTGTTTTTTTTTCCTTTTTTAAAAAAAAAAAAAACAACTACTTCTGGAGGCATCGTAGTGGGGTTCATATATTAAAAAAAAAAAACACCTTCAGGTTTAGATCACAACTGACTTCTGACTTAAATCCAAATACAGATATGGATATTTGGAACACCAAATATACAGATAGTGGCATTGTGTTTTATATGCAATTGAAGTTAATTATTATTCATATATACATATAATTCACTTTAATTGCATATTGTCACTGGGTGGCATGGAAGGCAGAGGTTAGCATTGTCGCTTCACAGAGAGAATGTTCCGGGTTCAGTCCCTGGGTTAACAGGGTGCCTTTCTGTGTGGACCCTGTGCTTGTATGGATTTCCTCTGGGTACTCTGTTTTCCTCCTGCAGGAACTGGCTACTCTAAATTGCCATTAAGTGTGCGCAGCTTCCCAGACGCTGGGGTGCAAAAGTTAGTGTGGCCTTTGTGCTGGTCCCAAGCCAGGATAAATTGGAAGGGTTGCGTCAGGAAGGGCATCCAGTGGCAAACCTGTGCCAAACCAAACATACTGATGAACAGGAGCAGCTGAAAGAAGAAGAATTGCATATTTTCATCCTTTATGTTTAAAATTCTTCACCTACAACAGTAAATCAATTTTGCTAGATGCTTCAGTTCAGTAGCGACAAGAATTCTCCTTCTCTACATACTTTTCAAAGTCACAGACACATAAGAGATGGATTTTTATAACCTTCTGTTATACATTTGACACTAAGTGAAATTTAAGTGGAGTTCGACACAACTTTTTAGTTTCTTAACACTAGATTGCGTAATCAATACTAACTCAAAATGAGGAGTGAAAAGAGCCTTGAGAAATTCCTGCTACCAAGTGGCAAATAAGCCGCCTTATAATATAAACATTGCATTTCTCTCAGGACAGCATGTAGAACGTGGGGCTGTACAAATACAATAAGCTGATTTAGCTTTGTGTTTTATGACATTAATAATTTATCATCTTATTCATAATTCAGTTTGGGTACAACAACAGGTAACAAAACATTCTTTTTCCTGAAAAAAAAAAAAAAAGAAAGAAAGATTTCTGCTTGCAACATGGAATTGTTTAACTTCAGAGAACAGCATTTAAGACAATTCAAACATTTTATATTTATGGAACGCCATACTTATTGCTGCTACAGATGCAGGCTACTTATTGCTGCTACATTACTAAATAGTTTACTGTTTACAGCCCATGTTCTCTGTGTTTATTATCATGCACTTGTTTCATTCTGTTGTGTATTTGCACTTTATGTAGTCTTGCATACTGTTATATGTTCTGCAGTGGTACTGAAGAAATGACATTTTGTTCCTGTGTATACAAGCTATATAGAGGAATGTCAATAATATCCTACTTGACTTAATTCAATTACTGTTAATAAGCTCACTGTTCTGAAATGACTTTTTTTTTTATTTTGCTCCTCTCCTTCCTCTCATTTTGCATCAGAATCAGGCTAAAGTGTAGTTGAGCAGCAGAGGCTGTTGGGTTACCTAAGGAATATTAATAAACATTAGGGGTTTATGAATATTCATAACCAGTGGGTGGTCTCAGTGTGAACTCCATAAGAAGTTATTAAAAATATGTATGTATTCATCATTTTCAAACTAGAAATCACTTGAGACATGTAGGAAAATTGCCTGAGAACAAAATAATACAGTGAAATGAAAATGTTTGTAAACCATTAGGATGGAATTGAACAATAGGTCTTAAGACTGAGAAGGTAAAAATCATTTCAAAATACTTTGTTCTACTGGTTTTGCCTTGGGTTGTGGTTTTTTGTTTGTTTGTTTGTTTTGGTTTTTGTCTTGCTGCATGGTGCATCTACATCTAAATCAGGTCTAAATTTGTATCCTGCAAAAATATACCCCTACTTTATAATTTATCCATTTTATTGTTTGTTATTTGGGGGGATGTTTCCCAGATTTTCCTCCTAAATTAGTCATGACTAATTCCTAAACATCAGACAGGTCTCCTCAATCACACAATAGCTTCCACACTTTCTCTGAAGCACATGAAGCAAGTTGACCACATCTTTTTGAACTGCTGAACATGCAAAAACAAAGTGCTTTCTACCCACGTCCACATGCATGAGCTCACAGATGCCCATGATTGGCTAGCGTCATTGTAATTAACAAAGGAGAGAGTATGCCTCCCTCGATCACTGAGAGCATGGCCAATTTGGCTCTCTTGGCTCCTGGACCTGGATGGCTATGGCCTCATTGGGATTTTTAACTAGTGATTTCCAGATGATAGGACAAACACTTCTGTTGCACCACTTGGGAACCCCAATTTATCCATTTTCCTTTTTATTTATTTATTTTAAATCTTTACCCTTAAATGTATAGCACTATTAAGATATGCACATGTGTAATCTTTAGTATGTCCTGGATATAGTTGTTATATTGATGGTTATTTGTGTCAATAATTAGCTACAATTTTTTCTTTTTTCTTATATTTTATTAGCTACATCTTATTTACTAATATGTTTCATAAGGGTGAAAGGTTATATGTTAGTTAATTTAAAAAAAATAAATAGATAAAAAATAACGTTCCTAGTCAAGAATGTACTATCTGAATGAAATTAAGTCTCCTGGTGCAGGTGTCTGTGTTCAGTTTGAGTTCATGACAGTTATACTGATATAGCACTTTGTCGCAAAGCAGCTTTACATTTACAAATCCAGATGCATATTTACATGTAGATATAATGTGTAAGCTAAAGGAGACAGTTGCAAGGAAACCATGTGAGGAAGAAAGCTTCAGGGAAACCAGATTCAAAAGAAACCTATCCCCTTCTGAGTGACACCAGATAGTGTGATTGTAAATAATTACCTTTCTACAGGTCTAAACTATATATATACTATATAACGCAGACGTTACTGAGTGTATTGAAAGGCTCTGCAGTGTGAGCATTATAGACTTCATGATTACAGCAGCAGTTCTTAGGTACACGTCTATAAGCAAAATTATCAACTGAAGCAAATGTGAGTCCTGGGCATAAACTGTTTTTTGAGAAATGCAGTATTTAGGATAGCCATGTGGAACCATGCAGAGCAGCAGAGAATGAGACAGAAGCAACAGTTTCAGGCAGAAAAATGATCAGGGTGAATCACTCAGGTCACAGAAGTGTCAGGATAAGGCACTGGCATTACAGGAGAACACATACAGTATGGCTTGGTTTGAGGACTGATTGTATATTACACCGTGTCTGCTCCTTGCTAATCCATTTCCTGATGAACTCCCACAGGTGTAATTAAAACAGAAGTGAATGAGACTCTGTGATCTGGTGGATTTGGGTCATCCCTGCGCAGGAGACGTTGTCTCCTGTGTGCATGTGAGAGAGAGGGAGAGAGCGCTAATGATGAAGTGTGCGTATCTCAGACTCCTCGGTGGAATCAAGTAAGGCACTCTTTTCCTATTTCCAGAGTAAATGTAGTTCAATAAAATGTAGATAATATTATGTAGTTTTATTTTACTTCATTTTATCTGTGAATAACAAACTGTATGTCTGGCTGCAAGAAATACGAATAGGGACAGGACGTTCCTGTACTGTGGATATTGATATGATACAAGATTAGGTCATTTGATACAGTTTTGAGTTGCTGCTTATGACGGTAGAAAGTATGGATTAAAATATTTTTTTTGTTCTTTGTCTAAATTTGTTCAGCATTTAAAATAGGGACGTAGCAGAAAGGAGTACAGTGATGATTTTTTTTTTAAATCCTTAATAAATCAACCACCTTTATATAAAATATAATTTAAAGAGTCTATAACACTGTATTACTTATCGCCAATGTCAAAAACAGAGCAGGAATTTGGTTTTGTGAACCAATAAAAAATACTTTCTATAAAATAGACATGAAACAGTTACAAAAACTGACAAAAAACAAATAGTTTCCCTGAACATAGGTTACAGTGTGGGTTTTAATTTCACTTCTCAATAATTGGATTGTAGATGGATTTGGGACTCTAAATTGCCTGTGCACATGTGTATGTATGATGTGCTGTAACTGGCATCCCATGTGATGTGTAATCCATCCAGCAACAAGCTCCATATCTACTGGGATGAAGCAGTTGTTGAAATTCAACAAATGAATGAACTAAGAAAAATTAATGTCTCCTCTACAGTCCAGCTCTTTGGCTACAATCATGCTTAAAATCCTGAGGCTTGGCAAGAATATTATTATATTAAATGATGTCTTTCCTGTCAAAACCATTTCTTTTATGGATTTTTGAAGCATTTATGTATCGACAAAAGTCAGACAGAATGCTGACAACTGCCACAATCTACATCAGCAAACATTTTGCGGCATTACAACTATTCTATCCCTTAAATCCCCTTAAAGCCTGCCTACCAATAATTGCAATCTTGTATTGCTGTTCCTTGGCTTAAATTTCAGATTGATTTCCTTACAAAATAGTTTGTACAACAAAGCAAAAGACATGGCCTATGAGTCTTTCCATGGACCAAGTTTATACATGTGTCCAATATCCTAATGTGGTTTATAAGCCATGCTAAACTGATATGATGCAGGAGAAAACAGATGGTATATAGTCTTAGGCACCGCCATTATTTTGTTATAGACATTTATTTTTATGAATTCTTCACCATTGAGGCAGTACAAAAACATTTTTATTTTCCAAACATTACTACTCCAAAAAATAATTTGCATTTGAAAAACATTCGTATGTCAGTAAAGAAAGCAACGTATTATGTAAGAGACCACTTTTCAGACAAAAAAAAAACCATAATGAAGGCTCCAGGGTTTTGCTGCAAAAAAAGAAGCAAGTGTGACAGTCAAAATCGCCAGAAGAGCTGTGGCAGATTCTCCAAGATGCTCAGTAAGACTTACATCTCATTTCCTTATAAATCTGTACATATTGTACCTGTACTATTGAAGAAAAAAGCAAAGGGTCATAACACCAAATATTGTCTTTGTCCACTTTATCACTGTTTACTGCAAGTTGTATTTTTTTTTTAAGTTGAAAGATTAAATAATTACATTATATATGTATATATTACACACCTAGTCTTTTTCATAGGTTTTTCTTTTTTTTTTTTTGCTTTCTACATTGGAAAACAGTACTGAATACATCAAAACTATGAAGCAACACGTATGGCATATACTGAATTATGTGGTAAACAAAAAAGTGTAAAAAA
>JAQQZX010059413.1:0-12918 GCA_030068355.1 Notoglanidium maculatum | reverse complement strand
CTCTCTCTCTCCCCCTCTCTCTCTGTCTCTGTCTCTCTCTCCCCCTCTCCCTCTCTCTCTCTCTCTCTCTCCCCCTCTTCCTCTTCCTCTCCCTCTCCCTCTCCCTCTCCCTCTCCCTCTCTCCCCTGAGATTCCATTTATCCCGATCCCTTCTGCTTTCCGGACCTGCCTGATCCATCCTGATGTCCTACTTCTGGTTGGAGCCATCATGTGGAAACCACTTGCTCCTGTTAAGGATGGCACCATATGAACTGCCTCAACATGCATCTAGATCTGTGAAGACGACGTTGGACTGCTGTTGACCTGAGCGGTTCTGCTACAATGGCATAGGACTCAAATTATGACGAACAGTCTTGCATTGAGCTGCAACAGAACAGACTTTATGTTAAAACGTTATTTAATTATGTAACTTTTTTGACCCTATAACAGAAATGTGTTGTAATTGCACTGTCCGGTGCCACCCAAATGAGGATGGGTTCCCTTTTGAGTTTGGTTCCTTTCAAGGTTTCTTCCTCTTGTCGTCTCAGGGAGTTTTTCCTCACCGCCATCACCACAGGCTTGCTCATTAGGGATATATATATATATGTATATATATATAGAGAGAGAGATATATTTATATATTCATAAGTTTATATTCAGACTTTATATAATTCTGTGAAGCTTCTTTGAGACAATGTCTGTTAAAAGTGATATCAAATTGAATTGAATTGAAAAATTTCACAACCATTTTATTTATTTCCAATTAAAAAAAAAAAAGAAAAGAAATCCCAGATTTAATGAAGGACCACACTGTAGTTCTGAACAACTTGTAAAGACTGGACTGACTGGATTATAAGACCAATGTGAGTCAAGGAAATGAATTTGAAATAACACGTCTGACACCATGATCTTATTTCAGCAGTCTACCATTACAGACTCACAGAAGTCCTACTGCATGAAAAGCCAAAAGTGAAATCAGTGTAACTTTTGATCGACAGAAGCTGTATGGGTGTAAGAATGGATGTTAGGAGAAAAGCACAATTTTAGTTTGATCATAGGATTTAGTTCGATGACTCAGTCATGATGCAGTGAAAATCAGTTTGATTTTCACTCTTTTTAGCTATTGTACCAACTTAAGTAGAGTGCCTTGTTTTTTTTGTTTTTTGAAAGACCATTTTATGGTGGTAGACTTCATCTATAATGCAGAGGATTCGAAATGGGCACACATTAGAAAAAAGTAATGGGGTCTATTTGAAGAGAACATTTACAGCATACGCAGCAGCAGCAAACATTATTCTAGGGCACTTCATCCCACCGAGAAAAATAAAATTCTTGTGTGACCTAACTAAAAGGGCATGCTGCATTTGGACATTCGGATTTGCACTAACTAGAACTTTTGTATTGAGACTTTTTTTTAAAAAAGTGTACTTAACATGAAGATGGTAATTTGGCTGAATGAAAGCAATTGGGAAATAGTATCATTTGCATAATATGAATTCACTCCTAATAGCGTTCCTTATTACATTTCTTTATTATTTATGCACTCATTTAAAACACGGAAATTATAGACAGAAGGTCTGAAATTAAAATAAGGAAAAAGTTTTATTTTTATTTCTGCACTGTCCACAAATAAACCCTATTTTGTCCTTTATCATTACTTTTTTGTATTGGTGTTCATGGTATATCGAGAGACATGGTAGATAAAGGACAGCTGTCTCACTTCTGGTCTGAACACCATTAGATATTTTCGATTGACCACCACGTCTGATTGCTGTGACTTACTGTAGTCGTGCACTCATTGCTACCTCTTGAGGTTTCCTGCTGATGATGCGTGGTAGATGCCAAATGAACTGTCAGGGTTATTTAAAGGCACTCAGCTCTGTTAATAAAATATTGACTTTGCTACAATGAAGTCTGAAGTCTTCACTCTTTAGTCAGGGGCACACTGCATGGATAGTGAAATTGCTTCATGCTGGTTAGATATCATTTTAGGCACGTTTTATTGCCTTTAATTGGCTTACATTGTTTTTGTCACACAATATTTAGAAAATAACGTTAATAATAATTAGTTTGTCCGATTTATAGAAATAAACCGATTGAAGCAAATGAGAAATAAACTGTTCATGTGCTTTGAGTGTTATTTACGTGAAGGTTTTACTTGGAGAGGTGTATTAGAGGAGTGGCTTGCTTAACCTCCTACATAACATATTTTACTCTGTATGATTTTTTTTTTTAAGAATGTTTCTCATCTGGAACATGGTTGTATTGTTCAAGGTCTTGGATAAAAGTGTAGAAGAAAGCCCAGTATGTTTGCTTGCGTTGATTTTGATTTTGATTTCTTGCCAGACTCCAGATTTCAGGTCATTCATGTCACTTTGCTAGGCTGCCAATCATGGCTAGGAGTGCACAATTCCCCTCATCATGTGGGGCCCAGCATGCATAAGTGCATATTTGCAGGTTTCATGGGTTGACAAAAGTGTTGCAAAAGCCTAGTTCCTGTTTTCAGGGGCATTTATGCGTGTTACATCAGATGAGGAAGGCTACTCAATGTGTCAGAAAGTAGGCGCTAGTGACATGTTCCTTTAAGTCATGGAAGGCAGTTAATATGGCGTCATCTTAGTTCAGGACTGAATTCGCATTTTTTTTTTTACTATTTTACTTTTTACTGGAATCATCAGTTTTAGTGCTTTTATAAATAGACATGGTCACAAAGCTGCTTTAGAGAAATCTGGATCCCTAATGGGAATGCCTGAGGTGACAATGAGACGACAAGAGGAAGAAACCTTGATACCAGCAGTGGCATTATAGATAATTACAATCTCAGTTGTAAAATAGTTAAATCAAACAGCACATAGTGTCAAAAGGGTGTTCAGTATGAGAAGTGAAATTGTGAATAAAACCACTGGAATAAGCATAGGATAATCTTTATGATTACAGCAGTAGTACCGTATGAGGTACAAGTCTACAGAGTCCAGGTGAGATGAAGCAGTAGATGAGTCTTGGGCATTGTTTAGGTATTTCATTGCTTTTACATCAGCTATAGTTGACAATGGATGTAGTTTGGTGCTGCTCTTGGTACAACCCAGTACTACAGACAGAGATTTAGTTTTTTTTTCTCTAAATCTATTGTGACTTTAAAAAATCTGGCTTAACAGGAAAGCCTGGTGAAATCATATCTGCAGCCCCAGCCAGTCCCTCACTTCATAGTAAGGTTTTATAGGTCCAGTCACAAGTAACCTAGAACTATGGGGGATACACGAGGACTGACTGATAAGAAAAGATAATCACTTACCTGAATCAAAGGGATGACGATCCCTATAAATGTGTATTTGTGGTAGGAACATTTTCTAGGAACCTCTGGTTCTGACAATATTTCTGAAAAAGTTTTTATTTAATGTATATAAAAATGAAAATAACACTTTGTTTGAATATACCTACACCAGGCCTTTATAACACATTTATAAGTCTTGCATAAATTGTTTATAAAGCAATACCAGAGAAAGCTTTTCTGAAATGTCAAGGGTGTCATTGTTACTGTAGTTCATTAGTCTTTACTAAAAGCACATTAATGACACTTAAAGAAAGATGGAGAAGATATACATATTTTTACATACGCATTGTAATGGAAATGCAAATTTAATCACACTTAAGGTTTTGGCTTTGGATAAGATTTGTAAAAAAAAAATGATCGTGAAAAAAAAAGGAAGAATTATTGGAATGGTGATGAGATGTCAGGCAGCAGATATGGACATAAATGCTGGTAATGAATTTTACTGAAGGAGTTTGCAAACAATCCAAAAACGTTGCAAAAAAAAGTCGAAAAACAGCGACTGGTCGGGCGATGTGCAAGCAACATGAATTAGCCAAAGCAAAAACTGGACAATCAATAAAAAAAGGACAGGATTTAATAAAAAAAAACCCTGAGAGATTATAGTTGTTGAAGGCCAACAGGCTGAAACATCAGCATGTTTGTTGACATGGCTTAAATAAACTGATGAAATTGTTAAACTCATATTAGGAGTTTTGTATGTGTGCTACCTTTACCTTTGGATATTCAATACTGGATTTACAAGACTTTGGTTTAGCAACACAAACAAATAAACTGGGTACGTGCATCCTTTCATAGAGCTCCTTATATACTGTGTGTGACAGAGTTCAGGTGTGCTGATCAGTAATCAGGTGAGCAGGACTGTGTGTGACGGGAGTTGGAGTCCTTGGCAGCCAGGTTTGTAGCCCACAGTGTTATGGGTGGTGTAGCTGGACGTTGATTCCTGCATGGACATGACATGAGATTTTAATTCAAAAGTTACCAGATTGACTTACAATTGAGAACAAATGACACATCAATGCTTTAACATGTTCTTAAATCTTTTTACCATTTCTCATTTACTTAATTGTTGAAGTATTTCAGTCTTTTTATTGCCTGTTTGGGAAAATGGTAAAACGCAAGCATTTTAATCTCCTTTATCAGGAGTGATTTTGAATGATTTTTAGTAACAACTAATACGCAGTGCAGTTCGTCAAGTGGGAGCACATTGAACCAATAAGAGCAGATACTAAAGATAATAATTGGTTGCCTGAGATGAAGAGATGGACACATTAATTCACAACCAGATCGACCGAGAGCCAGTAATCAAATGTTAGCTCGAAGAAACCCAGTAGCATTCTTCTTCTGCATGTGCATGTCTAGCCTACACTCATTTAATGAGTCAGTAAGTCAATCCTCTAATCCATATTATTATAAAATCATTTCAGTCATTTCTGGTTGTTTAAAAGTGCATTTAAAATAATGGGAGGCTGAAGTAGCTGAACACGTGAGGTAAACAGAAGATATTGCTGAGTCAGTGGAAAAGTCTAGCAGTGATGATCCTTGCAATGACAATATTCTCTCATTGCCCTTCTGGTTAAATAAATGTTTAATAAGTGATTTATTCTGGTCATGGTCATGGATTATCCTAAGAGATATCCTAACTATGGACGTGAGGCGGGAATACACCCTGCATAGAGCGCAAGTCTATAACAGTCTTAAATAGGTAACTGGTTAATGAGGATATCACATGATTTCATTGGCATTTTTACCGACTGAAAGAGATTATGTCCTTGTACTATTTTGAAATAAGAAGCTCACAGAGACAGTAACATTGTTCTGGGATTTTTTTCCCCCTTGCTTTTGATAGCTTGGTGTTTTGATTGTAGATGGGATCCAGTTTGTTGGACAAGCAAACCTGAAACTTTATTATGCAGTTCTACCTTCTGCGTCAGCATTTTAGGGTTTATTTTGCATATATCACCCAGGCGACTTCGTGGTTTAGCATGTAATGCTGAGATATTGCTGAAACATTTATGAAAAATTTTCTGGGCCAAGATTCACAGCTGGAAAACGATTTTCATAGACCTGTACCTGTACATTCCTTTATTACCTAATGGTTCAGTTACACTTTTTAAAGCTTAATAAGGCACATTAGTATTGACAAATATGCCAACGTGGTTTATTTGGGTCTACAGACAAGGGGAAGGTGTGGGATATGTGATAAGGTGATGAGGAGTGTATTTAAGGACACCTTTAAAGGAAATCTGCATATAGATACGCAGAGCATGCCATTATTGATCACATAACCAGATGAATGGCCAGACCTCAGCATGCAGAAGGAAATTGCTTTTCCACCCAGCTGCCCATTTAAGAACAATCTATTAACTGTCCAGGAATCTTTATTAAAGCAAGCTGGGTGTTACAAGCTGGTTTGTTCATCTCTTCTAAAAAATACAAGTTATCAGGCTTTTTGTGGAAGTGGAAAGCAAGGAGAGGGATATAAAAACATTTTTTTTTTGATGCAAAAAGTATCAAATGTAGCTCACTGCTGGATGAGCAATGCTAAAATATGGAGATTTTGTTTGCTAATTGGAGCTTTTGAAAGTAGTTTGCCTATTCCTAATGAAAGAATATCTTTCGTTTGCTGCTATCTAAACCAAAAACAGGAAAAAACAAGAAGGAAAAACACTTACCCGGTCAATTTTCAGGCAGTTTTAAAAGTCATAATTATCCAGTGATAACAGGGCACTAACCATAATATCTAATATTTGAAGCCATGTGTGTAAATATATAACTGATAAAAATTTTCACATATAAATACTTTAGGGGTTTGACAGCAATGGGGGTGAATACTTATGCAATCACTTTTTCTTAAATGGACACATTTAAAAGTTAATGTTTTATTGGTCTGCTAAATGGACTTTGACATTACTTGACATTCTACCTGAATTGAGTTTGACGTCAGTAATAAGTTCTGTCTGCAATTATTTGTAACCGTCTCCATCTATAATGTAACGAAAAAACATTTTGCACATTGTTTTAAAATTCTTTGAATTGCCGCTGGCCAACGCTGTTGGCGCATTTCCACTCCATGGTGCCGGCTTGACGCGACTCAACTTTACTCTACCCTTTTTGGTTTTCAATTAGAAAAGAAACTGTATATAGTACCTGGTATTTGGTACTTTTATTGGTGCCCCCTCCATCGAGGTTCCAAGCGAGCTGAGGCGATAACAAAATGTGATGTGAAAACACTGCAGACTACTGACTGGCCAGAGGGAATCATCGCTAGCACTGCGTCATCATTGTGCGAGATGGGACATCCTGAACATTTTTGAATTGCGTTATATTTATTTATTATACTTCACTGATTATATGTGTGTATGCTGTGTGTGTGTTTATTATATGCACTCTTGTGCGTTTGTGCATGCACGTTCGTTACGTTTTTAATGTGTTTTGTTAGATCCAGTATTTTGTAAACATTTCATACTTTTGTTCTTCATGACTGCAAGCTACATTTATCAAAATCCCATAATCCATTGCTGCCCAGAAGAACAGAAGAGGTTTATTCCTTATGCCCTCTCGCTAGCCGCTGTCGCCTCTGGTGTCCTCATTAGGGATCTAGATTTCGATCTGAATTTCTGTAAACCTGATTTGTTCCAATGTCTATTACAAATAAAACTGAAAATCTGAATGAATCTAATTCAAATACTGTAGACCCAAAATTAAGTACCTCCCCATAATAGTTATATTATGCATAAATTTATTTCATATATTTCCCATAAATATTTCACTTCATTTTCATTAAGCACTATCAATTAGGACTAAATTATATTATAAAAAAAATATAATGCTTGTAATAATGTGATATTCTTTAGGGGTTTACATTGCTAGTGGATTTTAACACGTTCCTACGATTAATTGTTTGTTAAAGAATGATTTTGGTTTTTAAGCTGCCATGTATAACATACATATTTAGTTCCAGCTCGCTAATTTGTGTCAATCCTTTGAGAGATTCTTGCTTGGTGGCCTACATGAGAAGCTTTCCTAATTACTTAAAGTGTAAAAGTTGCCATGGATACACACCTACAGTCGGGTCTTTATTCCCGTTCCTTGTGTAGGTTGGATTTAAAAAAAATAAAAAAATAAAAAATAAACCCCTGTCTCAAGAGCCGTTTTGTTTTTAGAAAGTGAAGCAATAGGAACGGTTATTAGCACTTAAGTACATTTTGTGTCTTTAATGGTGAGAGTGGATTCTGAAAGTGCAGCTTTCTTTTCATCTCAAAGCCAAAAGTAAATGTGGTCATGCCAGGGAGATTCATTTAAGACCCGGTTGCTTCTGTTGCATGTGGGTGGTGTAAAGGTTGAAAGAGAGCAGCAAGTGGGCGAAGGTTCGGTCCTGGTTTATGCATCTGTAGTGTATAACTCAGTAGGTATAAAGAGACTATAGGCTTCTGGGTCAGGGTGCATTTGTTATTTAGGAGTTTGATGATTTGAAATTTGAATTCAGGCTTCTTAAAACGCTCATTTGATTACTTTTAGTCTTGCAATGATCTGTACTGAGATTTACAAATTCCAAGCCTCAAAAATGATAGCGGTTGATAACTTGTTGACTGCAGTCTGACCCCATTCCCACATCAAATGGATAGAAATTCTAACAATAACTCAGCTACAGACAAAACCATTAACCTCAATTACATTTCCAATCCTTGTTCCAAGGATGGACAAGTCAGTAACCAGTGTTAACCATCAAAATCCTGCACTTTCATCAGAACTAAGATGGCTGAGGAATCAGGAGCCTGAGAGCCAGGTTATAATAAAAAGATGCTTTGATGCATGTATGGGCGTTCAGAGTCTAAACAAAAGTTGGACACGGCCGGCTTTTGTACTGATGTACCCATGCAAGAGGACATACATTAGTCCATATAGATAATGCCCAAGGCTAAGATAAGAGAAAAACCTAACAAGAACAGAATATCATGACCCAATGAAAAGACACATGTACATCATGAGTGAGCAAAGACAGATACGTTAAAAGGACTACAGCTGTGTAAAGTCATCCTCTTCCCAGGAATTCAAATACCTATTCATTTCCCCTAAATGTCCACTATATAGAATTTAAGGGAGTCTCTTGGCAGAAATGTATTTTTGTATGTTTTCATTAGTGTACAATGAACTGTAACTGTGAATCATTGTCTTTTCATAAGCTTCATATGAGCCCTTTATATCTACATAGGGAGTGCGTCCACCTTTACAGAGCCACCGTGTCACGATGCTACAGTAGCCCAGAATGGACAAACCGCTAAAAAGCATCTAACATGTTTTGCATTTTTACAAGTGGCAGCGTGAATCTGGGAGGAATCACGAGATGGAAGATGAAGAAGAAGAAAGGAAGGTGAGGAAGACGAAATAAGAGGAATCAGTGCTTGCTGGTGCTGGCTAACAAGTCTGAGAACCCAAATTTTGAAAAATGGAGACTCATATTTATTATTTAGCATGAGAAAAAGCCAGTGAGTGCGAATGTAAGTACTTGGAAGTACGCTACGGGAACCTGATGGCCACTGTACGTTCTGATACACGCTTGGACAGGGAAGGGTAAGGGAGGGGCATTCAGGTTGCAGTCAACTGAATCCTACATAGTGGACGGTTAACTTGCTAACCAGTTTCATGTAAGCGCCGGATGACGGGGTGCACATCTCGGCCCACGTTCCCCCATGAGCTATGATTCTTGACCTAGTCTAAGTTCTAGTTTGTTTCTCTTGTTCTCTTGGTGTAATTAAAATGAATACACTGTAAAAAAAAAAAAAAAATTGCTGTAAATTTTTAGTAATTTACCAGCAGCTTGGGTTTTTACAGCATACTTTTGATGACTGACTTGCCTTGTGTCATTACATTATGTTAGCTCCCATGAGCAAGCAAAACATGGGACTAGACAAGCACATTGGAGCTTCCACTTACCTAGTGGGCTAGTAAGTTTGTTTGTTTGTTTGTCAAGAAGTTTGAATGTGAACAGAGTGAAGAAACTGTCATTAAAATAATTCAGTAGCGCTAGAATGAAGGAGCTGATGGAAGTGACCTGGAACATGATTTTGTGTTTAATATCTAAAGCTGGGCCCTGTGGCGGACTTGCGACCTACCCAGGGTGTACCCCGCCTCTTGCACAAAGATGCTGGGATTGGCTCCAGCTTCCCCGCGACCCAGATGGATATAGCGGTATAGATAATGGATGGATGGATGGATATCTAAAGCTGAGGATAAAAATCTACTTGTTGGGTCGAAGGGACACCAGTCGCACTGTCAGGAGTGCTTCATTCTCTAATAAAGTGTAGATAAGTGCAGTACTGAAAATGTACAGTAAGTGTTTTAATGGATGGCTCAGCTCAGAGGTGCGCGTCTCTTTCTTCATTAATTGCTTCAAGTAGAGGGGATCGCCTGCTGCAAGGTCCTTGTTTGTGATCGTAATTACCCAAAATTAATTTGCTGATGGCTTTGCTAATACAGGACATGAATTGGAAAATTTAGAAATGAGGTATTTAATAGGCAAGATGTTCTCTCATGTTCCCTTCACAAAAGCATTTAACTAATATGTCTATTCATAGAGTACTTTCTTTACAAACTGGGAAAACATATTCAACAAGTTACTCGCTATATAAAGACTCCTTTGCACTCTTCAAGTCAGACTTTTTCAGAAATGTCTGATATAAAACCCCTTCCTAATCTGTAAGCCAATTTTTCCCTGGGCTCTGCGATAACTATAGCGTGCCAGCGCTGCCGATTCCAACCTACACAGGTGTCAGGAGCAGAGATCATGCTCTGTTAAATCACAAAACCTTAAATACCATGTTCCCTACACTGCGCCCCTGACTGCTAAGCTGGTCTGGTTTCAACTTGTAGCACAATGCCTCTCTTTGTACGTGATGTCAGTCTATTTTGTCTTTTTAAATGTACATTTTTAAATGTTCTTACCCACTGCTTCCTTTCTGGCTGCTGTGTACATTTCCCTGCGAATAGAAATAAGTAGATTAAGAAGAAAGTGAGTTCTTTGCTGTTGATGTAGATGAATGACTGAGCTTTCTTTTTTTCTGGTGTTTTTTTGCAGAATTTTGGTGCTGTCTTAGGTTTTATTATGGATAACTATGGGTACATTTACTGGCCACTTTAATAGGAACATCATTACTTCTGCTCATTCATGCAAATTATATGCAAAGAAGGCAATCATGATGTGTGATTAACGCAATGCATAAAACCATGCAGATACAGGTCAAGAGCTTCACGATTAAAAAAAAAAGATATATGTGGCTTTGACCATGGCATGGTTATTGGTTCCAAAATGAAGTATTTCAGAAATTAAAACTGAGGGCTGGAAATAATTGGTCATTTTACAATCTTCAACTGTTGAGCTTGTGCCCATTCTAGCCTCAGATGTCTGTTCTTGGCTAGCAGGAGTGGTAACCCGTGCTGTCGTAGCCCAAGGTTTGTCATATTGTACATTCTGAGAATGCTTTTCTGCTCAACATGGGTGTAAAGAGTGGTTATGTGAGTTACTCTAGCCTTCCTATCGGCTCAAACCAGTCTTCTGACCTCTCCTATTAACAAGGAGCGAATGGGTAGATTCTTGGGCAGCCCAATTTTCAATTATAAATTGAAACTCGTGCATTTGATATCATGCTATTGTACTACATACGATGTTTACATTTCCAGTGCAGCACGTTCCTAAATCCACAGAAAAAGGTGGGCAAACATATCACAATATTTCTATTATATTTTAAATATAAAGATCATTCCATGAACTAAGCCTATTTAGTTTCACTTACTAACTTATTACCATACGTATTCATAGTCTTATAAGAAATTCCACATAATGCTGTTTGGGGGGGAAAGCAGATACTACGCTTGCAGAAAAATTATTATTTTAGGTTACATAATTGTGAATACTGTGAATATTTCATGCTGTTCTGTCCCAAATTCATATGTAGGCATTTAGTTCATCTGGTCTTCATTAGGTATTAATTAGAAGGCTGTAGGCTAAACTGGCACCAAGACATGGTTCCTAATGTCAAAAATCAAGTCAAAATGTCAGACAGACAATTATATCAAGGGTAGGTACTTTGAATGGGATTGCCTTCTTCTTATTATTATTATTATTATTATTATTATTATTATTAATATTATTATTATTATTATTATTACTTTTTTTTTTTTTTTTGGTAATGGAATACTTTAATGAAATAATGAAATGCTTTTTTTTGTCTTTTTTGTAGAAAAGTATTATATTTATTAATTATACATAATGTTAAGTTATTATTTATGATGTTTTTTACCCCTTGGGTGAAGAAAGAAAAGTTGCCATGAAAGTGATTAATGTGAGTATTATTGCTTATTGCTTTAGATAGAGGTCATTTTTTATTTTAAGTTTTGTTTTTAAATTGCTGTGTCTCTAACATCTGTCACCCGCAATCATAGTGCAGGAATGCTGAAATCTACTCTGTTTATTCTTGCTGACATGGTGATATTTCATCCCTGTGTTCTTCTCTCACACATACCTGCAAGTGCAGATTTATCTTAAAAAAAAAAAAAAGAAAACCAAAAAAAAATTACCAATGACTCATGCATGCTATTAGCTTGTGACATGTTCCTTTATTGGTATTAAGCTGTAATAACATGCTGTCAAAATTTGTGAGTATTCCTTTTGTGTTTCTTCTCTCCCTAGCTCTGCTTTTGGAAAAGTTTCCTTTTTTCTATTGGAAAGATAGAACACTTTTCCAACCCCCTTGATGGTACCAAAGCCTTAGCATGCAAAACCAAGAGATGGAAAGAAAAAAACGCAAAGAATTTCAGAGCCTTAATTGTATGTTTCTGTCTTATCTTACTTCTCTCTTACTTCTAGCTCTCTTTATAGCTGCTGCATCATTGGAAAGACTCGATGTTAATGAGCTGAGAAAATATTGTTGCCTGAGTCTGCCTTTTCCCCCTCTTCTTCCTCCTTTTCCTTCTTCTACAGCTTGAGCCTGCAGGTGGATAGCAAATGGAGTCCAACTGCTTCATCACACTTAAAGGGAAAAATCCTTAACTGTCCTGCTATTCAAGGTGCTGAGCTAGTGGCTAAAAAATCAGAGAGCTATCAAAAAAACATGGCCCGAATCTGTTTTATTTATTTGAACCTCTCTCTCTCTCTCTCTCTCTCTCTCTCTCTCTCTGTTTGTCTGTCTGTTTGTCTGTCTGTGTGTGTGTGTGTGTGTGTGTGTGTGTGTCTGTGTGTGTGTTGTCTCAATGATGAATATTTCATATTTCAGAATCTTGAACACTTTGTCACCTTAACAAGAGAAAAATTGTAGAAATAAAGGAAGTTACATTACCGGTCAAAAGTTTGGACACCCCTACTCTTTTTCATAGGTTTTTCTTTATTTTATTTGCTTTCTACGTTGTAAAACATTACTGAATACATCAAAACTATGAAGCAACACGTCCGGCATATACTGAATTATGTGGTAAACAAAAAAGTGTAAAAAAAAAAAAATATATATATATATTTCATATTTCAGCAATATTTCATATTGCTTTTCAGTGAACACGTGTGCCTTGTTAATATGGATTACTATAGTTGTTCTATAGGGCTGTTTACTGTATTTTTA
>JAQQZX010059382.1:0-12919 GCA_030068355.1 Notoglanidium maculatum | reverse complement strand
TGAAGGACGGTGTTGATGGAGTTGATTAAACTCGATTTTCCTGCTCCGACTGGGCCGTGAAGCAGAATCTTAATCCCTCTGACTTTTGCAGTACCAGGCTGGAAATCCCTTAGTTTTCTCAACATCTGATTTTTATCAACTTCACTATTTAAAAAGTAAACCAATAGATTAATATATTTTCTTGTAGTTACATAAATCTACTAATTAAATCTTTAAGCAGAATAATATTTGTTTGTTTTTGCAGTCATCAGTATTACCTCCATATCACTGGCCTCCATGGATTATCCAATTCTGGAAAAAAAATGTAATGGATTAAATACTGTATGATATGAGTTTTCACAGAGACTATAAATGTTTCATTCTATGATTTCGCTTAAAAATCACATTTAGGCAGTGACTTACCAGGATCTGGGCTTGGGGCTGGGTTTGGGGCTGGATTTTGGGCTGGGTTTGGGTTTTGTTGTCCAAGGGTTTCCAAAAGCTGCAATATCAATATAAATACCCATTTAAACTAAGCATATATAAATTGTATGTCTCCTCTGTGGCCAGGGCCAGGGCCTCGTATTGGACATATGCCTCCTGATTGACTGGACATCCTGACACATTTTTCTGGCTGAAATTTCCCTATAATACTCTTTGGCATACTTCTTTAATTAAGTCGCTCTTATAGTGCCAATTTGGGTATCCATCATTACTGTATAACCCTAATCCTGGCACTGAGCCTCTTGAGCAGTGGGGTCTCAATGGGCTACTGATCAGAGGGTGGGGGGTTTGAGCCCCAGCACCAGCATGCTGCCACTGTTGCATGTCCCTTTAGCAAAGCCCTTAACCCTCTCTGCTCAACACCATCCATAGCAACCCCACAAAGAGGTGGGAAGATGTAGAGAAAGAAGATGACAACTCCTTCTTTCAATGTATATTATCTGTATCACATTCACCACATATTCTCTATGTAAATGCACTGCAAGTGAAAAGATTAAAAATGTTTTAATAGTTTCTAAGTACTGTGCATTTATCAGACTTTCCAGTTGCATTATTTGAGATTAAATAAGACAAGACAATTGAGGAACTTATTCACTGTATACCTGCTCTTCAACATAGTCATTGGCGAATCTTATGATATTAGCCATTGCCATGAGAAGCAGGATATCCATGTGCAAGTCGTTGGTAACCTGCTCATGGTAGTTCAGCACAGGAAAGATGCAGTTCATCGGGACTCCCAGTCTGTCACTGCACTCTTTCATCTGAGACAAACAGATACATCATGACTTATTATATTGTTGAAATGGGGATAGGAATAACATCCATGCAGTTTCAATTATATCTTAAATAAATATGATGTCAGAGTTTAACATAAAAATCAAAAATATGCTTGTTAAAATGTTCTATGCTGCTGAAAAATATCATGGAGTAGACATGAGACCTACAGGCAGTAAATAAAGGGTGGAAGAGATGGCAGTTACTGTTCTCACCTTATCTTTGATTTTTTTGCTGGTGTAGATCTTCTCCAGGTCGCTCTTAACTAGTGGACATGCTTTGTCAACCAGTGACATGATGATGACTTGAGGAATCTCTGTCGAGTCACAAAAAACACAAACAATTCATTAGTATCTAGCTTTCATTTATACGATGGCACCACTCATTAAAAACATGACTATGGTAATACCTCATGGTACAAACAGTCTAATAGATGAACAGATTAGTTGCAGTATATGGCCAAATGTATGTGGACACCTGACCATCACACCCATATGTGCTTGTTGCTCATCCCTTTCCAAGCTTCCCACTAGATGTGGGAGCGCGGCTGTGGGGATTTGTGTTCATTCAGCTACAGGAGCATTAGTGAGCTCTGGCGCTGATGTTGGGTGAGGAAATCTATGTTTATTTTTTTTGAGAGATGTGTATTTTTGCATTCATTTTTTTTTAATTATTATTATTGTCGTTATTTTAGTTTTTAAAAACTTAATTTACACAGATCGAAAAGATTTTTGTGTGGAATATTTGTTCTTTCATTTTACTCCCAGAACTATTCAGTTTTCTGACAGTTTTGTCTTTTATCATTTTATGGCTATTTATGGCTATGGTAGCTCAGTGGTTAACATGTTGGACTACTGATCAAAAGGTTGTGAGTTTGAATCTCATAACTACCAAGCTGTCACTGCTGGGTCCTTGAGTAATGTCCTTAACCCTCAACTACTCAGTTGTATAACTGAGATAACTATAAGTTGGTCTGGGTAAGGGCTTCTGCCATGTGCTGTAAACGCACTAAACTAGGAATCTATGCACTTTGTTGAATGTTCTTTCAAGTCAGTTGTCAAATGCAGTGAAGAAATATTCAAAACACAGTGAATAAATGTGTAATTCCTGCTATTTGCCTTTTTTTCTTCATTTACACAGATATCATGATGTAACGTGGATCAATGTATTGAGTATCACAGAATCTTTGTATTGTGATACTACGTTATCGTGGCCAACGCATCGTGACCGTATCGTATCATGAGTTTCCCTATTGTTCACACTCCTAGCACACAGACTGATAACCAGACCACCATCAGGCAGACGGTACCACAGCATCCATCTAGAATCAGCAGGCTGAAAAACAGTTTCTGTCTGCAGTCCATCAGGCTCCTGAATAAACTGTAATCCAGTCACAACCCCTTCTTCCACTCTTTCACTCATGTCTCCACGACCTCACTCACGGGTCACCTCACTCACCACTCAGAGTCACTCTTGGACAATCTCTTCACACGTTTCTGTCACTTTTGGGCATATTGCAGTGCATGTAAAGGCACTATTACCAAGCTACTGCCACTGAGGACTAAGTCCTGTCTCTGTGAAACATATTAATATATTGATCATATTCATTTTACACACACATCTAATTTAATTAATTTTTTAAATGTTTAAATGCCAGTTTGTACTGCTGCTTCATCTGCTTTTGATACTCGCCTATCTCCATAGATGACTGCTCAGACACTACACCTACGCACAGCTTCCATTTATTCTCCTACCATTTGCCCTCATATCCACATACCGTTCCTACACATATTCCAGTGTTTATAGTTAAGATCTGCACTTTACTCACATGCTAACTAAGCATACACACCATACATACTAATATATTCTGCATATATATTTTGTATTTTTAAATACCTCCTTTCCTCTCTTGTCCCCGTTTTATCTTCTGATGCATATTTTTAGTATTTCACAGCTGTAGAGTACTTGAGCCTCACAACAAGCATATCAATGTACAATTTCACTGACATTTTCTGCACATCACAAATAAACTTGAAACATATGGGAGTGATGGTCAGGGGTGCACATACTATTTGCCATACAGTGTATGTAAAAACTCACCTAAGTCACGCGCCTTTTCCCGAACAGCTCTCATTTTCTGTATAACTCCGTCAGTGATGAGGGAGATTCTGTCAGCCGGTAGAACACTCACCAGACAGTGCACTTTGTCTCTCAGGTGGGGGTTTCTGTTGTACCTTTGATCATCTTTATCAATTGGTTTTAAAGGGTTGAACTGAAAGAGCAAAGTACACAATGTTTATGTTGAAGAGGACCACCACAAATGCTCTTTAAATGTACATGAGGCTGAATATTACTTAGCAAACTAAACACTAGTACTAGTGTTAACTCATGGATTATTCAGTGACTACAGTTTTGAGAAGTTTTGAGTTATAATAAGGTTTTGTAGTTATGAGAATAAGAAAATATTAGTAAGCTTTAATAAGGAAAATGTCCTTTTTGCTGAATACAACAGAAAAATGCAAAAACTGGTCATGTAAATAACTACAGATGCACGACTAAAGGACTGTCAGGGAGTTTTCCCATGATGCTTTACTGTGTGTATATTTTCTAGCTGAGTGCCAATAATACTAAGTGTCACGTCCCGCGCCTCCTGGACTAGGACTAGTTGCGCCAACGCGCCTTAGCTCCCGGACGATCAGCGCGGACGGACCCACTTCCGCTACTGAAATGGCAAATTTGCTTCCTGCCCGCTAGTATAAACACGGAAGTGAGCTATCACTTGCTGTTCGTTCATGGTCCTTTCAGGATTGTTTCACGGACCTCGTTTTTCCCTGGTGGATTTACCCAGCCTCGGACAAGCTCGCTCGCAGGTATTGTTCTTCGGTTCTTTGAACCACGGCTTTATTTTTTCCTCTACGCACCAGTGTGCGGTTAGTTTCGTTCCGTGTTTGTGCGCTTTGCTTTCTTCCTCCTCACGCATTACTACTGACTTTGCCCGGTGGCCGTGGTCCGCCCTTGCCTCCCTAGTTTGCGTACGGTTTTCCGTTCTTACCGAACGGCGGTTTCTTTTGCCCCCTCTAAGTGCTGCGCCCCGTTTTTGGTTCCGCTTTCTCCACTTGCCTCTACGGCTCGCCGCCTTCGCAACCTGCGTCCTCCCCGCGACTCTCACGCTTCATTACACAAGGCACTCTGCGCTTGCAGTCGCACAGCAGAACGTGACAGCATGAACGAACCAACAGAGACTGCAGCAGCTATGCAAGAGTTACGAGCCATGATGGGCCAGTTACTAGCTACCGTGCAGCAACAGCAGATGGACATCCAGGACCTGGGCGCTCAATGTGCACAACTAGCCGGTGCAGTTCGGTCACTTTAGCATCCTGCGGCGACCAGCCCACTGACACCCACGAGTGGGCCCTGAAGAGCCACTCGGACCACCGCTGCAGCGGCGTGTGTCACCGCTCTCGCCCCTCCCCCAGTTTTCACCGGAGAGACCGACGCTGTGGAGGGCTTTATCACCCAGTGCTCGCTGATCTGGCGCCTACAGGCAGCACAATTCCCTAAGGAGGAAACCAAGGTGGCGTACGCAATCACACGCCTCGGTTGACGTGCCCTCGAATGGGCTACAGCTCTAATGGGTCAGGAGGATCCGGACCTGGATACCAGTGCGGAATTTTTCGATGCTCTACGTCGGGCCTTCGGAAGAGGCTCCTCCCAACAAGCCGCTGCCCGCCGCCTCTTATATCACAAGATATATTACCAATATATATATCACACGATATATTACATCATATCGCAAGGTAAACGTTCGGTACATGACTATGCCATAGACTTTCGTATTTTGGCTATTCGTAGCGGCTGGACGGACCTGTCACTCGCCCCTGCGTTTTATCACAGACTGCGGGACGAAATTAAGGATGAACTGATATATAAGGACTGGGGCACGGACCTGGAGAAACTGATTCGATTCACTCAGGATATCGACGACAGGAGGCGAGAAAGGAAACGCGAGGGAGGAGGACTTTCGACAAGCCTCAGAACCCCGCGCTACACCGAGTCGTCCTCCACAACCGCACTGGAACCCCAAGGTGATCACCCGGAACCGATGCAGGTGGGCCGTTCTCGATTATCCCAGGAGGAGAGGGCCTGCCGGCTCCGGGAGGGGCGATGCCTGTATTGCGGCCAGCTAGGTCACCTGATCGCCTCATGCCCTATTCGGCCAGGAGAGCTTAGAGAGGGAAACTCCAACGCCTATCAGACCAAGGGGTTGCGCTGATAGGCACCGCTCCTCTCCCAGGCCCCGCTGACCGATGTGAAATCACCATCTCCTTAAACTGGCCCTCCAACTCCGGCCCTCCATTCTCTTCCAAGGCTCTCATAGACTCGGGCTCCGCCACCAACCTCCTCGATCGCGCTCTGGCCCAATGTCTCCAGATCCCTTTTCAGACCTGCCCATTCCCTCGTGCCGTGGCAGCCCTGGACGGGCGCCCATTAGGCAAGGGCCATTTGGAGGAAGTCACAGAACCACTGCTACTCGAGTCTCATGGCCATCATCAAGAAACGTGCTCCTTCTTCCTTATGGATATCCCCAATGAACCTGTGGTACTAGGCTATCCTTGGTTGATCGACCACCAACCTCAGTTTGACTGGAGGAGGGGCAAACTAACCCATTGGGGTCCGGAGTGCACTGACCACCTGCGGAAGGACCCTCACCTGGTTCCGGAAACGGTTTTCCCGATTAAAGTCATGGCGACCACGGAAGAGTCCAACCCGGGACTGAGGGCGGTCCCGCCCGAGTACAGTGATCTCTCCCAGGTATTTAGTAAGAGCCGCGCATCGATCTGCCTCCTCACCGCGAGTTCGACCTGGCCATTGACCTCCTGCCGGGCAGCATTCCACCCCGGGGGCGGCTCTACTCTCTCTCCAAGCCAGAGACCCAGGCCATGGAAACCTACATCGCCGACGCATTGGCTCACGGATTAATCCGATCTACCACCTCGCCTGCGGCGGCTCCCTTCTTCTTTGTGGGCAAAAAGGATGGCTCTCTACGCCCTTGCATAGACTATTGTAAGTTGAACCAGATAACCGTTAAGAATAAATACCCCCTGCCGCTCATGGACTCCGCCTTCGAGAGACTCTCAGGGGCCTTGATCTTCACTAAATTGGATCTTCGCAACGCGTATCATTTGGTTCGCATTCGCAAGGGCGATGAGTGGAAGACGGGCTTTATCATGCCCAACGGACATTATGAGTACTTGGTCATGCCTTTTGGCCTGTGTAACAGTCCCGCAGCTTTTCAAGCGCTGGTCAACGACGTTCTGCGGGATTACTTGGGACACTTTGTGTATGTCTACTTAGACGACATCCTCATCTTCTCTCTATCTCTCGAGGTTCACCGGCAACATGTCCGACTAGTTCTCCAGCGGCTCCTACAGCAACGGCTGTACGTCAAACTAGAAAAGAGCGTCTTCCACACACACGCCACGTCCTTTCTGGGATTTATCATATCACCCCAGGGGGTAGCCATGGACCCTACCAAGACCAGCGCCATCACCCAATGGCCCGAGACCCTTAAGCAACTCCAGCGCTTCCTGGGATTCGCCAACTTCTATAGGCGCTTTATACGGAACTACAGTGTGGTCGCGTGCCCCTTGACCTCTCTGCTCCGTGGTAAACCCAGATCCCTGGTCTGTTCCAGGGAGGCCCAAACGGCCTTCAACGACCTCAAGGCCCGTTTTACTTCGGCCCCCATCCTCGTGCACCCCGATCCCACACGTCCATTCACGGTCGAAGTGGACGCTTCGAACACCGGTGTGGGAGCCATTCTGTCTCAGACCTCCGCCATGGACAATCGCGCTCACCCATGCGCCTACTTCTCCCGCAAGCTCAGCCCCGCTGAACAGAACTACGACGTGGGTGATCGGGAATTGTTGGCCATCAAACTGGCGCTGGAGGAATGGCGCCACTGGCTGGAGGGGGCGGATCATCCTTTCCTTATTTGGACGGATCACAAGAACTTGGAGTATCTCCGGGAGGCCCGTCGTCTCAATCCTCGCCAGGCACGATGGGCGCTATTCTTTACCTGGTTCAGATTTCACCTTTCATACCGACCGGGGTTTAAAAACACTAAGCCGGATGCGCTTTCCCGGGTCCATGCTCAGGACGACTCTCCCGAACCTCCTGCCACCATCCTGGACACTCGCTGCATTGTCGGCCAAGTAAGTTGGACGCTGCTCAGGGACATCAGGCGGGCCCACGAGCTAGAACCCCCTCCGGACACCACACCTCCTGGCCTCACCTTCGTCCCCACTACGCTCCGTCCCCGGGTACTTCAATGGAGTCACGAGGATGGCTTGGCCGGACACCCGGGTCGCCGCCGCACCCTGGAACTAGCTCAAAGACATGTTTGGTGGCCCAACCTCAAGGAGGAGACTTACGCCTACGTCCAAGCCTGCCAGGTGTGCGCCCGCAATAAGCCAGAAAACCGGCGCCCCCAGGGGCTACTTCTACCGCTTCCCACTCCTAAACGACCCTGGTCTCACATTTCGCTGGACTTCATATCCGGACTGCCCAAGTCCCAGGGCCACACGGTCATCCTGGTCCTCGTCGATCGATTTTCTAAAGCCGCCCGCTTTGTAGCCTTCCCAACCTACCCGACGGCTCAACAGACGGTGACAACAGTTCTTCAGGAAGTGGTGAGACATTACGGGCCCCGGTAGACATACTTACGGATCGAGGACCCCAGTTCGTCGCTCACTTTTGGCGCCTCATCTGGGACCAGTTAGGAGTTGAAGTGAGCCTCACGTCGGGCTACCATCCCCAGTCCAACGGACAGACAGAGCGGATCAATCAAGAGCTCCTCAAGTACCTCCGCTGCTACTGCTCGACGCATCCGTCCACTTGGGCCAAACACCTTTTCCTGGCAGAACTGGCCCACAACCAACTCAAGACCTCCGCAACCGGCATGTCCCCATTTGAGGCCACCACCGGCGTCGTCCCCTCCTGGTTCCCGGACGATAGACCCAGTGACCCCGGATCCTCTGCGACCGTCACGGTCCGTCATCTTCATCGCGTCTGGAACCGAGTCCGTCGGATTCTGTTGGCTTCCAGGGCCGCAGTCAAGCGTCGGGCTGATCTGCGGCGGCGCCCCGCTCTCATCTACCACCCCGGCGATCGGGTCTATGTGTCCGCCAAGGGGCTCCCCGGCACTACAACTAACCATAAGTTGGGATCCCATTACGTGGGACCATTCAGGGTGGTCCGTCGGATCAATCCGGTCTCCTATCAACTGGCCGTGCCTAGGACTCTTCGTACCAGCCCGGTGTTCCACGTGTCGCACCTCCGGAAGGCCTTCCCCTCTCCCTTCCCTAGGGCTACCAACGAGCCTCCTCCACCACGGATCATCGATGGAGGGCCTGCCTACACGGTCAGCAAACTCCTGGACGTTCGCCGCCGAGGTCGGGGCTGCGAGTTCCTCATTGACTGGGAGGGCTATGGCCCTGAACATCGCTCATGGGTACCTCGCCGGGATATCTTGGACGCCACCCTCATCGAGGAATTCTACGACTCCAGGCCTAACGTTGCTGGGCCGTCAGGAGCCGGCCCTTCGAGGGGGGACTCTGTCACGTCCCACGCCTCCCGGACTAGGACTAGTTGCGCCAACGCGCCTTAGCTCCCGGACGATCAGCGCGGACGGACCCACTTCCGATACTGAAATGGCAAATTCGCTTCCTGCCCGCTAGTATAAACACGGAAGCGAGCTATCACTCGCTGTTCATTCATGGTCCTTTCAGGATTGTTTCACGGACCTCGTTTTTCCCTGGTGGATTTACCCAGCCTCGGACAAGCTCGCTCGCAGGTATTGTTCTTCGGTTCTTTGAACCACGGCTTTATTTTTTCCTCTACGCACCAGTGTGCGGTTAGTTTCGTTCCGTGTTTGTGCGCTTTGCTTTCTTCCTCCTCACGCATTACTACTGACTTTGCCCGGTGGCCGTGGTCCGCCCTTGCCTCCCTAGTTTGCGTACGGTTTTCCGTTCTTACTGAACGGCGGTTTCTTTTGCCCCCCTCTAAGTGCTGCGCCCCGTTTTTGGTTCCGCTTTCTCCGCTCGCCTCTACGGCTCGCCGCCTTCGCGACCTGCGTCCTCCCCGCGACTCTCACGCTCCATTGCACAAGGCACGCTGCGCTTGCAGTCGCACAGCAGAACGTGACACTAAGTCATCACATTCCTGACACTTCCTGATACATTTCCTGGACAGTACTTTACATGGAGTGCTTTAATATGACCTATGGGAATGACAGCAGCTCAAAGCATTACTATTGCTTCTTCTTGAGGATGATGATGATGATGATGATGATGATGATGATGATGATGATAGTCACTCAGGTTTGATCCTGATCCTGTTTAGCATGAGATCCACTCACACTCTGATACGGGTCTTATTTGAGAATAAGAATAATTTGAGTGCTGATACTGCCCTCTGTTGATGAGAATCACTATCACTATTAATATTTTTCATACTGTGCTCTGTTGAGGATGGGAGTCACTCAAGGCATGTTCCTCCTTCCTTTGAATATGAGAATCACTTAGGAACAGATACTAATCAAATTTGGTACAATCATTCTTTCATCTTCCTTTTGCTTATAACCCTTTTACCGTTTGGCCCCAGCCCCATCTTTTATTACTGCTTCCTTTCACAGTAAGAGCTACTAAGGGTGTACCATGAAGAATACCATGTGCACTGGACTAACATCTAATGATGCTCGCACATGCTTCTGTCTTTAAAGTCATGGCTCTTTTCATGACTGACTTTTATTTCCAGCATTTCCACATGAGAAACCAGGAGCTGCATCTTTCACATCTGTATTTACTAAAAATACTTAACTAGCAAACAAGCACACAGGAAAACTTCATTATTTCCGGAAGGAAACTAACCTGGCAGCCTTGAATATAAGGGAATAAACTTTCAGGCTCTGTATCACATCTCATGTTGTCACTGCCATAACCAAGCTTATTCTGCATCATACAAAATTTTCATAATTTTGTATTCTACAGAACTCTTGTTTTCAGGTTCTATATAATATCCAGACAAATTCTAAAATTCTAGTCAAAGACACTTAAATTCTTTAGTCGTACATTGTCACATCTCTTATACCAAGCTTATTCTGTAGAATACATTTTCCTAATAAGTAATAAACTTACAGCGTAACCATCTTTCACGTGGCCCTTTAATATTTTGATTATATCTTTAGTCTGCACGCCATGTGATGTATCTTCTTCCAGACCCATGATGTCAGTAAAGACATATGGATAGAAAGATCCAGGACCAGCTTTCTTCAGCCTGTGAAATTTAAGCTGGACACAAAATACAGGAGTGTATCTTATTTAAGGATTTAAAGTTAAAATTTTCTAAAATACAGTTAAATCTTAAAAAAGAAATATGTCCAGCTAGATAAACTGAACATTAGATATAGTTCTATATTATATGAGACCAAAACATTTTAAACATTTTAAACATTCACTGTTCAGGGAAACAATGTCTAGACTTGAAGCCATTACAGTAAATATTCTATTGTTACCTTTAGAGTGAAGCTCTGACTTGGACCAGCTGATGAATCTGCCAGAGCAACAGCAGCATTGTATCCTTGGATGACGGTGTCGATGGAGTT
Organism: Notoglanidium maculatum; assembly: GCA_030068355.1. Taxonomy (NCBI): domain Eukaryota; kingdom Metazoa; phylum Chordata; class Actinopteri; order Siluriformes; family Auchenoglanididae; genus Notoglanidium; species Notoglanidium maculatum. The sequence goes on along the minus strand of JAQQZX010059382.1, from coordinate 1,998 downwards.
AATAAAACTCGATTTTCCTGCTCCGATTGGGCCGTGAAGCAGAATCTTCAGCTCATTCACTTCTGCAGTACCTGGCTGGAATTCCTTCAGGTATCTCAACATCCGGTTTTTGGTATCTTCACTATTTAAGAAGTAAACCAAGGGATTAAAATATTTTCTTCCAGATAATGATCTCCTAATTCAGTTTAAATCACACAATGATCTTGTTTTGTTGCAGTTATTGGAATTACCTCCATGTCACTGGCCGCCATGGACGATCCAATTCTGTGATAAAACAAACAAGAAAAAATTAAATTAATTAAATATTAAATGACTTTCCTCTGATACTATAAATTTTTATTTTTATAACTTTGCTTTAAAATCAGCAGTATTTTACTAGGATCTGGGATTGGGGTTGGCCTTGGGGTTCTCCTTGGGGGAGGGCTTGGGCTTCGGCGGTCGAAATTAAAAATGTCACCAAGCTGCAATATCAATATAAAATAAGTATACATTTCACTGCTCTTTTACTAGACTTAAATAAAGAACATTGTAGCATTGAACTGTTATTGTTTTTATTAGTAGTCAATTTACTTACATACTTGAACCAATTCATGACCCTGGCCTCTGTGAAGAACGGCACCACAGATGTGTTGTTGCCTTAGTTCTGTGTAGAAATGTGTCACTGAAGAAGTTAATTGTTATTTTTAGAAATTATTTCACCCTAAAGCTGGTAAAGTAATGATGGATCATCATAAACAGATGCAATTGTGCTACAGTAGAGAAAGCTGAATGCAGTGCAGGACACACCAAAGACTCAGCACTGCTGTTATAAATCCTGAAATAAGAACAGCTGTAATACACACAGTGATTAAGAACACAGGACATGCTTTTAGGACGTGCGCGGAGAGGACTGTGCTTTGTGAAGGCTCTAAAGGCTGATTTACAGTTGTATGCAGGCTCTACACATATCTTACACCTTTGGGAGCATTTATGCTTTCATTTTAATTTAAATTCCTTACATACAAACAACTTTTAACATCTTTACATTAAAACAATAGACTCAGGTGCATTAAAAAAAAGCTAATTAAAACATATAAGGGGTTGAAATAAATAAATAAATAAATATGTAAAGAAAGAAAGAGTCATTTTTGCCATTTCTTTCTGACCATTAATGAATAAATGATATTTCCACCACCCCCCTAGATTTATTTTTATACACAATTGCAATTTCTGCTCTGTGTGTGTGTGTGTGTGTGTGTGTGATTTTATTTTATGTTGTGTTTATAAATGCAGTCAAAAAAATACATTTTAATTAGTATAGTAACATAGTACTGCATGTTTATTTTTACAATCCATTGTACTTCATCAGCATAAATGTTACGTCCACCACAGAGGGAAGTGTGCGGGAAATGACATTTCTATGACGGATGCAAAACACTTCTTTACCCTAAAGATCTGTTCTCTTACAAACGTCCATGAAGGTACAGCATGATGTACAATAAGAATATTATCTGCTCAAGCAGTATTTACCTTGATTTTTCATGCTGTAAATGAAAATGCACATCTCCTCCAGCTCTGATGGCACTGTCTGTTTCCATAGCAACCACCTAAATGTCACCCATATAGTCTTTTTACTGGGAAATTACATTGTTGCAGTGGAAATGATGGTGATACAGTGTGACAGATATATTTTGTCTCAAAAGTAATGTTCACAACTGTCACACATTGAATACCAAAATTGTTTTTGATTATTTCTGTATTACTTTATACAAGTTTAAACTCAGATTAATGATATAAACAGTGATATTGAAGCCCATGAGAAAATTATAATGGACAGATGGTAAAAAGTTTCTAAGATTATTATTAATTTCACAAAGAGAAAGGGTACTGTCCAAAATTATATATATATATTTTTTAAATATGACCTAAGGATATGAGTGTTTGTAGTTTAAGAACAAGCCATACAGCTAGATAGATAGATAGATAGATAGATAGATAGATAGATAGATAGATAGATAG
>JAQQZX010059294.1:0-12924 GCA_030068355.1 Notoglanidium maculatum | reverse complement strand
TCCTGTAATTTGCTTGTTTTATTAACATGCAGTGACTCAGGCTTTTACCTCGGCAGGATTTCTCATGCTTTTTGAAGTTGGATCGTACTTGAGCATGTCATATGGATCAATCCATTCATCATCTCCAGAGTTAACATTTCCGTAAACAAACAAAAAGCTGCTTATAACGAGGAGCCCACCGTAGCCCCACAAGCACAACCTGCTCGACCCCCTCATTATCATTACACGCTTAAAAATCCAGGTGTATAAATATAGTTTCCTGATTTTTAACAAAATGTCTACATGTGCACGAAGTTGCCGTACCACAACGTCATAGTCGGCTCTTGTTTTAGCTGAAAACTGAAACTACATAAGTCAGCTAGTCAGCCTGATATATAACGATAACATGCTAGCAAACTGATCAACAAGCAAGTTTATACAATGAAAGAAAACCGAATTATCTGCAATTAAGGAGACGTAGAAACCTAACTTTCGGACTAAAATTAAATAAACACTTCGAGAAACCCTTACACTATTCCACATTTGAGAAACAAAAAACGTCAGCGATGACTAACAAGATATCGCGAGATCACCGTGTTCTTCTTCTTCCGCTCCTTCTGTTTCCTTCGGTTCGTTACTGCCGTCTACTTTCGCGAGAGGGTCAAAACAACAATCACGTGACCACCAGAAACAGCGCGTTATTGAAGCTTACTGAACCTCGCTGAAGCGTCTATCTAGCCTTGTAATATTGTTCATTTGTCATAAAGACAGTTCTGTGGTTTTTTTTGTTTTGTTTTGTTTTTTACGTAATCCATAAAAAGTGTTTGTGCTGGGTTAAAATAAATTTTCATCTGCTCAATGACTGCAGCATGGTTGTTAGGATGGTTGTGAGTATTTCAGGGATTTTGTCCTGGAATTTTCACACACAAAAAGTTTACACAGAATGGTAGAAAAAAGGGAAAAACATCCAGTGAATAGGCAGCTCTGTGGGCAGAACAGCTTTGTTAACCTTAAACCACATTATTATGGAACCAAGGTATGAATTATTTCTCTGCATTTAACCCATTTGCCAAAACTGGACAGTGCACCAACAACCATGCTATGGTCAAAGCCACTAAGATAATTTTCCTCATTCTAATGTTTGCTGTGAACATTGCTTGAAGCTGTTGGTATGATATTGTGCATTGTGCTGCTGCCAAATGATTGCATGCAGTAAGGAAGTGTACAGGTGTTTCTATTAAAGTTGTTATACTATTAGTGATACTAAAATAACTATTAGTTATACTAAAATCTGATACCTATCGATTCTTATATCCTACATTGTATCTCACAACAGTATCACCGTATCTCAGATGTTATTGTAAAAGTTGTGGGATGCCTGAGGTGGATGAGGAGATAAGGACATATGAAATAAGAAGATTTACCCCTTTATTCAGTGCTGAGAACAGTGATGGCAAAATGAAGCTTTCTGAAGCCGAGTGCTCAAAGCCTTTCAGCACTGTACGTTAGTGACATCTGGTGGTCAAAATCATCAAGTGCAGCTCCTAATGGGTCAAGCAGAGGAGCTTTGGATTCTAGCGAACACATCTGTGTATTCCAGTGCTTTAAAAGCGTTTTTACTTTTTTAATAATAAAGCCAGCATCCCAGCAGGTAGTACTGAAGGGTGCAGACCACCCACTCGATGGCCACACTTTCCTTTTCAATCATGTTGTACTTGGTATTCCTTAATGAAAGCTGGCAAATGTACAGCACACAGTGTTTCTCCCTCTCTACTACCTGGGATACACAGCCCTCTGTCTGACACATGCAGAATATAAGGGTGAGAAAAATCAGGAGGAACGTAAAAGCAGGCCCTCAAACAAAACTTTTTTACCTTGCAATAAGCCAGCTTGCATGGCTCTATTTACTGGACCGTATCTGGCACTACCTTTCTAGTGAGTTCAGTAAGCAGGCTGGAGAAAAATTAGATACAAACCTTCAATAGCCAGCCAGTCTCAGGAACTTTCTCAACTCTTTTTGGTCTTGCGTCCATGGGTAGGCTGTTCACTGTTGTCTCATCAATACACCTGCCCATGCCCAAGTGGAAGCCCAAATATGGTACTTCCACCCATCCAATTGTACAATCAAAAGTGATTTACAATGATCCCTGCCTATGTCAAGGGTCTCAGAACAGCTCTCAGTTGTTGTGAATGCCATTGCCAAGCTTTACTGTAAACTAAGTAATTTAAATAAGCAGTGGCATGTGAATCGTGTGGGTGGAGTATTTTGTCCATGAGACTTTTCTCACTGGTGCTCCAAAAAACCAAACAGAAGGGAGACAAACTGGTGTAACCCAAACAAAGTGGAAAAGTCTGTTTTTTCTAAAGATATTAGAATCAAGGGAATCTGATTCCATATATACCCCTTGGTTATGTTCAGTGCCAAATAAAAGCAAGCCACACTAAACCAATCGATCAGTTCATCAATGCATAGAATTGTGTGTGCATCAAATTTAGACACCATGTTAACTTTTCTAAAGTCCATGCAAAAAGGAACCAACGCATTGATAATTTGTACAGTTCACCAAGAGTGTGTGACATAAAGAACATGTCATTCTGGATCTCTTTCAGGATCCCGACTTGGGAGTTTACTCAGAGTGCATTCGCAAACACTACATGCTAGGATACAGGGCACAGCTTTGGGATATCACTTTGAATAATCCACTATGACTAACAGAACAATACCTTCACATGCACCTTTCCAATGGACCAACAAGGCCCATACTAATTCTTTCAAAGAATGGAACTTTTAGGCTTGCCAGTGAATTCACCACGTATATTGTCATGAATTCCTGGCCAGTAAAAATTAGCCATTTGACAGTTCAATGTTTTATCCTGTCCTAGATGCTCTGCCATGGGAATATAATGTATAATAGCATTCCCTGTCAGCTCATCAGTGCTAACAATTGGTTTATTTTACCCTTAGTTTGAGTGTCCTGTGTCACTCAATATAACCTTCTTTAATAGCTGAAAAATTGGGGTAGGTGAGTGCTAGTTCTGGCTGGATCATTTGACCATCAATTACTCTCACTTGGTCAAAAGCATGGCAAAGAGATTCATCACACCTCTGTTCCAAGTGTAAGTCCCAAAGTGGAAAATCCATTGAGGCAGTGCAGGGCTGATTACTCCTCCAGAGGAGATCCCTCCTCCATCTCCAAGTTATCATGACCCAGCACAGACGTTGATGGCCCTGGCACCGCCTCTCCAGCCAGAGCTGCACACATCCTACACCTCACTATAGGAGCTATCAACCATCATAATTTTTTCACATTTTTTTAACCCTGGTCAATTTGATCGCAAAAAAGGGGATCAGTGTGCACTGTGCACTTCCCAAAGCCTCCTATTGAATCAGGATCTGCTGAACTGAGCTCAGATTAAGCCACACATCCACCAAGGTCTGATGTGTACTGCCTTGTATACTCACCGCTATGCGGTACATTCCTGCTTGATCAGAGGAGACCTGAGGAGCATCAGGAATCTGGAGCTCACCTCCATGAGGCTTTGCCTCAGCTCTGGTGGCCATGGGCTGCTCCCCCTGTGAGGAGAGAGACAGAACATGGGGAGATGTTAGAGAGGCAGGGAAGGAAAACCAACATGGAAACCAGGTCTGGGATGTCAGCTTGGGGTGCTGGAATAGGGAGTTAAAAAGGGAAATGAGGTAAAGAGAAAAAAAAAGAGAGAGTGGCAGTGAGAGGCAGAGAAAGACCAGGGATGCCTGGGCGAGGGACTTGGAGGAGTTGCAGAGACCAATTTTCCTCCAGCTATTCCAACGCAGCTGCCACGTGCTTGAAAAGCTCCAAGAAGTCATCTGGATAGTCCATGGAGGCTATCTTGGTGAGTATTGGTTGATGGGAGGTGCAAGCTCTGTCAAGCTATGCCACTATCCCTCTCACCAGTTATAGGAGTTCCTGAAAGCACAAAGAGACACAAATAAATAGCTTAATTACAAATTACAAATGACCTAATTACAAATAAGTATTAGCATTACCTGCCAGTTCAACCCACCTAATCTCCATCTGCAGCTGACACTCAACCATGCCCCTGGTGCCACAGCTGGTTATTTTGGAAATGTATGTACTTGGAGATTGCGATCACATAATTCTTTTTAGAAGAATGGTTCCAACCTTGTCTATACCCATCCAGTATACTTGGCAGTCCCAGTGGATTGGTGTGCATTGCAACACTATGAGAATACTGCCATTCAGAGTGTCTCTAAACCTTTTAAGGTTAAGATTTAAGGAAAGTCTTTAGTTTCTGTCATTCCTGGCACCCCTCCCATAATTCCAGTTATGTCCCCCAAGTTGTACTCAGTGGAGATTCATTTGGAGCCCTTGGACGTTGAAGATTGACAGCTTCTGAATGCCTGTGTTTGTCCCCTAATATTGTCTCTGTTAAGAAGAATCTTTTGTCCCTATGTCCCTATGTTTAATGTCATTAATACTGTCATGTGACCCCCTTCCCACCAAGTGATTGGGACAGTGCAAGTAGTAGCATTGGGTTCTTCAGCAACACCAGTACCCATTTCTATCAAAATGTCTTGGGAACATTAACTAGCTGTTTGTGTCCACACATGAAGCAGCCTCATGCACCAGTGTTTTGAGGGTCTTGTTACATCTTGAGGGGTTAACTAAAGCACAGGTCTCCTATCTTAAGTATGATGAAAAGAAAAGAAGGATAATCAAGTGCCACTTGCTGAAAAATACAAATTTAAGACCATCTTTTATACTCCATTTGTATTATTCAAATTTAATCATATACCCATCAGACACTTTAATGTTCCAGTTACATTCCAGCATCTTGTAGAGCACATATTTGTGGATTTCCAATACCAATCTATCCTTTTGTACCTTGATGTGATTATATTTTCATCTACTGTTCAGCAACAATTAGTAGAAGTGTTTGTCTAGCTACAGAAAGAAGGACTGAAAGTAAAAGTTTCCATTTTGTAGCACCAGTTGAGCTACTTGGGCCATGTGTTCTTGCTAAAATCAAAATGGTCAAAGGGTAGAAGTGGCTACTTCATCTTACATTTTTGTGTTTTTCCAAGTTATCATCACCATTTTGTTGCAAGCTTGCAACACCCTTGCACCACCCTTGCACCACTTGGTGTGAAAGATTAGTGAACCTCATCAAAAGAGGAGACCCTCCAGTTCCCCTTTCAGCAGCTTGGAGGTGTGCAAGCAAAAATTTCACATCTGACTTGTGGTGAAGGTGGCATGCTACGATTGTGCCACATTTAAAGGTACTCTGCACTTCAGTATGGTCCATTCTATATTCAATGTTAATCTATGAGGCCTAGTCCACACATACATGGGTATTTTAATCCTGTCCACACAAACACTAAAAATCTCTGTCCACATGAAATTGTAAAAACATGCTTTCACCTCATGTAAACAAAGGAGATTAGGACCAGTGTCCACCAAATGCGTTTGTTGCGCTGGCAGCATCTATTTTCTATACAAATCCTATGAAGTTCAGAATTGACAAAGCTCAGCTTTCCAGTGAGGAACTTATCTCTGCAGTCTGTGATCATGAAAACTGAGCTTAGGCTAGCTTTGCTTTCTTTAAGTTGTCTGCACAAGTCATTAATATTTTTTTACACGATGTAGAGAATTAGATGTAGTCTATATGCACATCCCTCTATGGGGCAACCATTTCAATTTACACATTCTATGAGCATATAGAGTCTATAGAATGTTTTGGAGCACACTCTCTATATTGTAATAGAACAGTTTTCTTGAGGCCAAACTGCAGATGTTGAGTACGTGTCTGAAAGTCAGCTAAAAAAAAAAAAGGAATTTGTTCACAACAAAGAAATGCAGAAGTATTAGGTGTTTTTTTTTTTAATAACCTAGCAACAATAAGCCATTAAGAGATGCCCTCTGGAAGCACTCTGAAAATGAGGTTTTTCACACTGCCAGCACAAAACGCATATCTGGCTGAGACAGGCCCTAATGGTGCACACCATGACATCTAAACAAAGAAAATAAAGTTGCACATACTGACATTACAAGCCAAAATCTCTGTTTTCCCTATCTACACATCAACAGCGAAAATGGAGTTTCTGAAAATCTTCACCCTGAAAGGAGTTGCAAAAGGTGCATTTTCAGTGCCCTAAAATGCTGTTTGCATATGGACAGAAGGCCAAAATACAAATAAAAAGCAACATTTTAAAACATACCCATGTATGTGTGGACTAGACCTGAAATTACATGGCTCTGAACTTGATTTTATGCACCTGTTAGCAATAGGTGGGGCTGAAACACCTAAACTCAAATGTTAGAAATGGTTTGAACATACTTTTGGCCATATGGTATAATGTAAGAAATGCTTCCTTGGTGGTCTAGTGGCTAGGATTCGGGGCTCCCAGCACTGTGGCACGGGCAGGAAAGCCAACCCAGCCACAAGCCCGGGTAATCCAAGCCCGGATAAATGGGAGGGTTGCATCAGGAAGGGCATCCGGTGTAAAAACGTAGCCAAATCAAACATGCGGACACAAATGTGGCGACCCCTAATGGGAGTAGCCGAAGGAAGGTAGTGTAAGAAATTATGTTCCCCTAACAAAAACAATGTAAAACACATTAGAAGAATGCCTGGAACATCTTGAACAACAATGTCTTTTTATAGTCTATTTATTTATTTATTTACATATTTAAAAGTTTCTTTTCCATGAACAAATCCACATTTTGTACAAGGGCTTTCACAGCAGTCAAAGTGCAGAGTCAACAAAAATAAATACAGAATAAAATAATCAACATTTTATATATTTTTAATCTTTGTCTTTCATTTTACTTGATATTTGGATACACATATTCAAAACATGTTCTAAACATCTACAACAGTTTAAGTTTATGTAAAGAATACAACCTTATCTTTTTTTCACATATCATTTGAACACACATGCCAAAGTTTTGTGTTCAATCTGCTCCATGAGAAGTCTGTGCTAAATAAATGTTTGCAGCATGCCAAATATTCAGAAGACTAATTATACGGCATATACACTCACTGTTCTCTTTATTAGGAACACCTGTACATTCATGCAGTTATCCAATCAGCTAATCATATGGAATGAATGTAATCATGCAGATACAGGTCAAGAGTTTCAGTTAATGTTCACATCAAACATCAGAATGAAGGAAAAGTTTGATCTCTGTGACTTTAACAGTGGCATAGTTGTTGATGCAAACGGTCTGGTTTGAGAATTTCAGAAACTACTGATTTCCTTGAAATTTCACACATAAGAGTCGATAGAGTTTACAAAGAATGGTGTCAAAAACAAAAAAACATTCTGTTAGAGGAGGGTGTGCTGAAACAGGCTGAGACATCTTGTTGAGAGTGATCAGAGAAGAATGACCAGACTTGCCCGAGTTGACAGGAAGTCCATAATAACTCAAATATGCCCTATTTAAAACTGAGTGGAACCCAATGTGGTCTTCTGCTGTTGTCGTTGTTGTTGTCCACCTCAAGGTTCAATGTTGTGTGCATGCCGAGATGCCTTCCTGTCCACCATAGTTGCAAAGAGTGATTATATGAGTTACTATGAGTTGAGCCAATCTGGACATTCTTGTATGACCTCTCTTATCAACAAGACATTTCCTCCCACAGAAGTTTCACTCACTCATTGCTTTTTGTTTTTCGCACCATCCTGTTTAAACTCTAGAGACCACTGTGTGTGAAAATCCCAGGTCAGTAGTTTTTTTAAATAGTCATCCAGCCATGGTTAAAGTCAAAGAGATCACACTGTGTCTCCATGCTGATGTCTGATGTGATTGTATGTATTGCACTGCTGCCACGATTGGCTGATGGGAGAACTGCATGAATGTGCAGATGTACAGATGCCCCTAATAAAGTGGATAGTGAATGTATGTGACAAGCAGTAGTTTTTATTACTATGTAGTCCAATTTCATACCAGGAAATATTTTGATATTCATATGCCAAAACTATGGATAAATTATGGATTACCCACCAACTCAAGGCACAAAAAAAGTATACATTCATAATCAGACATTTTTTTTGTTTTTCATTACAACTGAAACAACACAAATGATAGGTCTGTAGTTTGTTCAGTAAACATTCAGCATTTCTTATTAGTTGGCTCAGTTGACTTGCTTTACTTGGCAGCTAACATGCAGGACTTACTCCTATTAAATGAAAATTTATAAATTATTTTAAATCATCAAAAGTTATTTTCCACAAATAATGTCAGTTTATAAAGTATTACAGGAAACCGTTTGCTTTGTGCTTTTTCTGTTACTAGTTCTAAGAGAAGATTATGGGTGATGTGCCCACAGTGTGACAGTCTTGTCTGCAGAAGAAGACAGGAAGGAAATGTCTCTGGTGTGCCACCGGCATTGGATAACTTTGTCCTTGTGTTCACCAGCCACCAATACTGGGAGTGGCTTTGTTAAGTCCCCTGGAAGCAAACAATGAGGTTCCAACAGTAAGGCGTTCAAATATAGACGTGCTTTCTATTAGAGGCTTAAATGACTGAAATTCTTATGCTATTCCAAAACAAAGCAAATTTCTTTGGAGAAATATAACCTAGAAATACTAATTCTGCCAGTGCTCACAACTATTAGGACTAAACTGAACTGCATTCACATCTGTCCAAAGTGATGCAACTGCTTGTTGGGAATGTTGGTAATTATCATTATTAATACAGAAAAAAGTCACTTAATAAACATCTGCTGCAGCAACAGTGAGTAAAGTGCAAAAGGGGTCCAATAAAAAAGGGTTTGTCCAATGCAAAATGTCCAATGCAAAAAGTTATTAAAATAAGTGAAAAACATAGCTAAATAATAAAGTGTTTATGTACATGACTATTATTTATTATTTTAGTTGTCTACTACAGTATAGTGGTGCTGGAATTAAATAATGTACACTCACTGTCCACTTTATTGGGAGCATATGTACACCTGCTCATTCAAGAGTTATCCAATCAGCCAATCATGTGGCTGCAGCACACTGCATAGAATCATGCAAATACAAGTTAAGAGCTTCAGTTAATATTCACATCAAACATTGGTATGAGGAAACTGTCATCTCTGTTACTGTAATCATGACATGATTGTTGTTGCCAGATGGGTTGGTTTGAGTATTTCAGAAACTGCCACATGATTAGCTGAAAGGCTAACTAATGAATGAGCAGGTGTACAGGTGATCCTAATAAAGTGACCAGTGGGTGTATATGACCTCAAAGTGCAGACTTTCAGCTTTAATTTGGGGGTGTTTATTTCAAAATACTGTGAACGGGGTAGGAATTACAGCACTTTACATACACTCGGTTACAAAAAAAAGTTAAGCACCCAGAAGGAATGGTCCATTTCGGATGCAACATCGGTACACGTGCAGACCAGCAATGGGTATGTAAATGATTCGATTTGCAAAGAGCTGGCACGTCTAGTCTCCAGACACAGAGGATGGCATGTATATGCATTAGACAGCATTACCAGCACTTGACAGAGTTAGATAGGGCTCGGGTCACATTGTGGGTTTCCATGAGACTGGGTGGTCTTATCGTGTAATTGCCGGGCATGTGGGGCATACAGATGTCAAAGGGTCCCGATGTTGGAACTAATGGGCACGTGAGGGCAACCACACACATCATGAAGTTTCCAATCGCCAGAGGATCGTCATATTGTGCGCAAAGCATTACAGATCCCCATGACGTATGCACCTGCCATCCAGACACAGGTATTGGACTCTCTACAATACTCTCTACAATACTGCCCGTGTCATCTTGCACTGTGTCTTAGTGACTGGCATCAGCCGGACTATGGATTCACTGTCCCATGTATAGGCTGCCATTAACACCAACACAGAAATGGCTGTGTTTGGAGTGGTGCCGTAACCAGGAGGCATGGACTGATTATGAGTGGTGTCGTACCATGTTCAGTGATGAATCTCGGTTCTGCATTACCATGGTGTATGGTGACGCCGAGGGGAGAGGACCAATCCTGCCAATGTTGTGGACAGACATTACTCCTGGCCTCATGGTGTGGGGAGCCATAGGGTATGACATCAGGTCATCTTTGGTAGTGATTCGGGGGACACTGACGGCACAGCGCTACATCAGTGACATTCCGTGTCATACCCCTCCTGAGACAGCACCTTGGTACAGTCTTTCAACAAGACAACACCCGTCCACACATGGCACCTGTGTCATGTTGAGGTCCTCCCATGGCCAGCCAGGTACCTTGTCAAATCTGCCGTGCCAATCTGCAGGATCTCAAGTGGGCCACTTGCCGCAGGAGAAGATACAACAGCTGTTCAACTCCCGCACCATATCATTGAATGTATCCAGGCCCGGGGGGTACCACACCCTTCTGACATGGGACCAGAAGGGTGCCCATATTTCCAACTCTTTGTCCGTTTGATCTGATATTGTATTCATTGCGATACAGTCACATTGCCTTTCACCATGTGCAGGTTCATTTCATTTCCACCACTCCGTCTGGGTGCTTTTTGTCACTGATTGTCTGTTCCCCCCTTTTTTAGTGGACCAAAAGTAATCAAATAAACCAAATATATAATTAATTATTATTATTATATAATAATTAATAATAATATAATCATTATTATTATTATTAATTGTTCCAAATCCAGGCAGCATGGTGGTGTGGTGGTTAGCACTGTCACCTCACAGCAAGAAGGTCCTGGGTTTGATCCCCGGATCATCCAGGGTGCCTTTCTGTGTGGAGTTTGCCTGTTTTTCCCGTGCATGTGTGGGTTTCCTCCGGGTTCTCCGGTTTCCTCCCACTGTCCAAAAACATGCAGATTAGGTAGACTGGCTACTCTAAATTGCCCATAGGTGTGAATGCGAGCGTGTGTGGTTGTTTGTCTGTCTTGGCCCTGTGGTGGACTGGCGACCTGCACATGGTGTACCCCGCCTCTTGCCCGATGATGCTGCGATTGGCTCCAGCTTCCCCGCGACCCAGATGGATAAAGCGGTATAGCTAATGGATGGATGGATGGATGGATGGATGGTTCCAAATCCTTTGCAGTCAATGACTTTCTGAATTCTGGAACCCACAGACATCAGCACATGCTAGAATTCTTCCCTGGTGATGGTCTGCCAGACCATTACTGCAGCAGTCTTCAGTTTGGGCTTGCTCTTGGAGCATTTTGCCTTCAGTTTTACCTTAAACAAGTGAAATGCATTCTCTACTTGATTCAAGTCAGGTGACTGACTTGGCCATTGCAGAACATTCCACATCTTTGCATTAAAACAGTCTTTGGTGGCTTTTGCTGTGTGCTTCCGGCTGTCCATTGAGTTTTGAAGCATTTGGCTGAATCTGAGCAGATAATTTAGCCTATACACCTTTCATCCTGAATTCATCCTGCTGCTTTTATCAGCAGTCACATCATCAATCAATACAAAGGAACCAGCTCCATTAGGAGACATGGATGACTAGATAAGATAAGATTAGGATCATGAACATTTCCTTTCCTTCTCCACACTCGTCTCTTCCCATCATTCTGATACAAACTGATCTTTGTCTCATCTGCCCATAGGATGTTGTTCCAGAACTGTATGGACTTTATTTCCTTTTAGAGGTTTTTGGCCAACTCTAATCTAGTCATTCTATTTTTGAAGCTTAGCAATTGTTCAGGCTAATGATGACATGCTTCACTGGCAGTGAGTGCTTTTTGGACAACATATTGTGAATTTGTTTTTAATTTCCCCCCTTTTCTCAGCTTTAGAATGGCATGCTTTTCTCCCATAGACAGCCCTCTGGTCTTCATGTTGTTCTATGCTTCTTAACTACAAATGCAGTCTTCCCAGGTGAAAGTCAAAGCTTAACTGAGGGCTACTTAATGATTAAACAATCAATCTTATATGACATACCTGGGTAACAAGAAACTCCTGTCACTTGTCATGTTCCAATACTTTAGCTCACTTGAAAAACTATGTGGTTTGATGTTGTTTAACATGTCTAGATTATGTTGTCTAACATATACATATACCATATTCATCTTTTGATCTCACACACAAATGTGTTCAGTGCACAGCAGGATGAGCTGGCCTGGCTGTTCCAATACTTTTGGAGGGGATTGTAGTGTGGTAGACAGCTAAAATAACAATAACTTCCAAATATTTAAGGACCTAACTTGTACTTTAGGGAGAAACCAGACATAGAATTTTAGGTGTGCTTATAGAGAAAAAAACAGAAGCACATGACAATTTGTACAAAAGCAAAAAAAAAATAAATTACAATTTCACTCAAGCCCATACATAAATACTTAAACGTTTTATATTTGTATGTAAGGAGTGTAATTGTATCCATTCTAAGTCAGTTTTTTCAATAACCTTGTCATCAAATTAGATAGCAAAACTACAGACAGTTAGTTCCAATTAAGGAATTACTCAATCGCTCACTTTATCTGTATCTGAAAATTAAGAGATAATGCTTAAAACTATAAAATAAATTAAAAATAATTATTGATGGGTTCTCAAGTTCAGCCAAAACTGATGTGTGTATTAACATACATACAAAAGGGATTTTGGACAAAAACTTTTTTCCCTTATTTTTCCAACTACAGATTTAGGTGGCACATGCACACCCTGACAAAACATGGCTTTGCTAGTGCCCCAGACCACAACTCACCTTTTTCTGTCATAATGTACCTTAAAAAGGAAAGTAATGTGACAAGTTAAACCAAACCGATTCCTGTTCACATATGTGGATCACTTTCCAACATTCCAGACCACAGTTTTCATGTGGAGCACATATTGTTTTGGACCACACTCAGATACGAAAATCTTTTTCATACATGACCAAAGGTTTCTTAAACATGCAAAAACAGCCAAGTGTGAATGTCAGTGTCATCTTACATACCTTGTAGATCAGTAATCATGACTTTGCTGTCGTAGGAGCCGGTGAGCAGGTAGTGAGCTCCAGGTG